>JAJHUR010120750.1:6079-22551 GCA_027495735.1 Lutjanus campechanus
GGTGGTGGTGGGGTTCGAGGGAGGAGGGGGACTGTCAGAGACCAGGCTCTGTGATTTCTGAGGCTCGTGAGTTGGGGAAAGGGAGGCTGAATCGCTTTGTGTGTCCTCGTCGTGTTCTCCAGAACCGTTCTGTGTAAGGTGCTGGGCCAGGATGACCTCTGATTTGTTATCCAACTTGGAATACATGAAGGGGGGGTTGGACAGGTAGTTGGGAATGATTGGCAACTCGGGCTCCTTGACCTCAGGCACTTCCTCCACTTCAACTGCAGTAATAAAAGTGCACAAAAGAAGAAGATTATTTCTTTAAAAACAGCTCAAAATGACAACCCAGACAGCTAATGGAGCTTATTGTGGTTATAACCTGTGCATTACAAACTGGAGTATCACATAGAACTGATATATCACATGCCAGCAAAAACTTGTGACAAAACGATGTGACAGGGACAGAAATGAGATAAGAACTGTGTCATTTACCTCCTAAAAGTCGCTTTATCTCTGGCTTAGATGTGAGTTGTGAGGCCAACTCATCCTTAGCTGTGAGGATTTCTTTGTCTGCTCCACAACTGAGTAAGTAGGACACTATGTGCTTATGGTTCCTCTTGCATGCCCAGTGCAGGCATGTCCTGGTGGGATTATTGAAGAGAGAGAGAGAGAGAGAGCACAGTTTAATGAACAAAATAAAAATTTTTTTTTAAAAACTTTCTATATTAAAGATTCCACATTATACCAAACAGGTTGTGTATTGAACGTCCTAGTGGAGTTAAATAGCACCTGTGGCACTGAAGGATATGTATATAGTAAGGTTGTCAAAAGTATCGATATTTAAAGTACTTTTTCCTGTACCATGTGTTTACAATTGCACAATATGCTTTAATTATAGTATTTAAGTAGCAAAGGTATGAAAAAGATCTGAGTGCTCATTCAAAACCTCAGTTCAGTCTTTGTTGTCCTGCCTGAAGTTTAGCTTACAGCAAAACCAGGCAGTGTTCAGGGACTTTTTTCTGTACCAACACTGTGGGCAGGTTATTAAAAAGGAAAAAAAAAACAATCTATTTTGTGTCTCTAGGACTTTTCCCTTTCACTGTGGCAGTAAAAGAGTTGCCAAGCATCTTTATTATTGTACTATATCAAAGTTTTTACAATCTGGTATTGTGATGGCTCCAGATAAAGACGCTAGCGTTTTTAAACGTTGGCCCAACAGGCCACAAAACCTCTACATTTAATACAGTTTTCCTTAACTGGGACGCTTGTGTTCACTACTTTTTCTATGAATTGTGATGTGGTGTAGACACTGACTATGTTAACAAGTGCACAATATTCTGGTTTGTGCTCTTATTCTGAAAAAGACTATATTCCCGCTAAGCTGTTTAAACGGCTGATGAAAATGTAGATTTCTCAAATGTTCCAGTTTCCATGCAGCCATGCATACTATCATTATGGATGCCTCTTGTATCACAATAGGATTTTTTCAAAGTTTTCCCACTGGCAAACTTGTTTGACCGTGAAAACACATTCATTTAATCATTTTCTTGAAAATGTTTAGATGTCTGCATTTTTAATGGATGTTTTAAAACAGATGTGTTTCTTCCTCTGACCGGAGATGCTGACATTTCTTTTGTGGATGCATCTCTTATCCAGCCTTGCAAATTGTTGGCTACTTGGTTTGTTTACAACACACAGAGCTGACCGTAAACAGGCAAGAGGCTGTGCGTCACAAACCGCAGTAAAAAAAAAATCCAACTGAGAAATGTTACATATTCTGACTTTGCTGTATACATGTCCAAAGAATGCTTCTAAATCCACAATAACCCCAGTATATCATAGTTAGAATATATATGTTCCATTCAGAATAAACTCTAATTCATAATATCCATCTGGAATATGCTATTTACATGACCTATATCAAGCTGTGAGGCACACCGGCTCTGTCAGGATTGTGTTAGCACTTTGAGTAGGCTAAGCAAACCCATAGTTCAGTGGCCCTGATATAACAGTGACTAGCTGATGACAAGCGCTGTTCACTGTTTTCATACAATATTGAACTAAAAGCCATGAAGGAATCGGGATGTTTGTGGAAGTGGAATATTTGGCGACACAGACTAACCTTTGTGGCAACAGCCCTGGGGCCAAGATTAATGTCGAACACTGGTCTGTAACTTGTGTGGCACTGGCACACAGAATTGTATTATTATTACGTTATATTTGATCACAATTCAAAGTCTTTTTTCTGATGCATGGAGAGAAGCCATTCCTAAGTTCACTGAATCCCAGTAAAATGAAAATAAAAATCTGATTCTGAAATAATCTTATTTCGCTACTTTTGGACACAGAAATTATGATCTTAGTTATGCTGGGTACATGCATACAAAGGTTGGAAAACTGCAATCTTGTTTAATGATTCTACTTTTCTTCTGAATATGGAATTAGGGATGAGCCGATCCAGTGCTCAGTATCGGTCAGATACTAGCCAAAATCATTGATTAATCGACTATTAAAACAATCATTAGTTGCAGCCCTAATCAGATTGAGATAGGTATCGGTATCGGCAGTATCAATATCGATATCGCACATCGAGTGGTGTATCGAACCCTTCTTATATGGAACATTGTTTGTAGCTACATGTCAACAAACTATCTGTCTGTGGTAATGCGAACAGATTTGTCATGTACTAATTTACATTTTATTGTACTTCACCTTACAGTTACTGATCACCTCTGTTGTTTTGAGATGACTAGAATAAAAGTACTTTCGACTTCAAGCCGTCCCAGAAGAGCAGCTAACAGGACATTTATTTACTGTTTGAACCAGAAAGATAAAACGTGGCAGGTCTGTTTGACTGACCAGCCTGGCTCTGCCTAATCTGATCTCACGGACTACTTTTAATCCCTTTAACAACGCACTTAGCTGCACTGAACTTTTCCACAACCATGTAACACTAAATATTTACAAACGAGTGAAGCAAACCAACACCCGTCGGCTTGCGTTTGACGTAGTAAAGACCACTTTTGTTAAACCAAACACTCACCATCCATTTATTTCGTTCTGTGAGTTAACATTTACTCCACTCTCCACCAATGTCCGCACTTCGTCGATATCCCCGATGGCAGACGCCTCTCTCAGCCGCTCCTGTAGTTCTTTATCCAACGAAGTGGTGGACATTTTGCTACAGACAACTAGCGCTGCGAGGTCATAGGATATACAAAAGCCTCTCGGATTAAGTTGTCAATACTAACCACCGAACGAATTTCCTACTGATGGCACACAGGTCCACTATAAATAGACTTGCCAGCTAGCATTAGCTACCCGGCTAATCGTACCTACTGGCTAGCTCAACGAGGCTGCTAGCAGTCTTTGGTGCTAGCTTGTGGCGGCAAAATACTCCGACTTATGTAAGTTCGTGTTGTTGTCGGAGTCTTTCTACTGCAGGCTCCGGTCCTCGGCAGATATTTCTGTTTTTAGTTCACGTTATGGCACCACTGCCAACACTCATTCAATCAGTCAGTGGTGTCAGAGGTCCGGACCGTCAGTGGGCTGCCAGGAACACCACCGCCTCATCGGGGGGCATCTTTAGATGTAACAACAGTGAGCGCAAATGTTAGTTCCCCTCTGAATTATTCTCCCCATTATTCAAACGCGTTTTCTTCTGTTACCTCTCCAATATGAAATTACGAGAGCGCAATTAAGCAAGTAACTGTGAGAAATGAAAGATGAATTTGACTTATTATTTGCTGCTTCAGTTTTGTCAATTTTATTTTGAAAGTTATAACCGGAAGTTTTGATTTATTATCATGTCTGCCTTCACACTTACCTATCTGGTTTCCTCACCAGAAAGGCGTTACATTATTATAAGCGCTATTTAATGGTTATAAATATTCATGTTTTTATTTCTAATTAGCGGAGTAATGTTGTATTTTTTGGCATTAATAGTAGCTAAACTATTGAGTGTAAACTGAGTGTTTCTTTGCGATTATTTCAATATTGTGATGCATTTCCCATTTTGACCACTTGAGGGCAGTAAACACTCAGATTCTACTCGGTCATGCCACCTCAGAACATTACTCTCCAAGTACCACCATTATGACCAGCCTTTAAATACAACAATGTAGGCCTCATCTTTTAGCTACGACAGTTAATGGAGAAAGCAGATTTATGATAATAAGAATGTTAATAATAAGAAGAATATTTTTCAGCCACAACCACCCTTCCTTCACAGTAAAGCAGTGTATGAGTGTATCATCACGACTACATAGCAGGCTGAAACAAAAATGGAAAACAAACAAACAAAAAAAAAAAACAGATACAAAAACATTACAGGAAAGACTAAACTTATCTTAAATTACATTTCATGTTCTCATAGTTTAAGTATTTTCATTCAAAATTTTGTTGTATTTATGTTTGTCAAATAATTTATTTCATTTTCAAAATTTTAGGAGATTCCTTGGTGCACCACTAGATGGAGCTCAAGTAGCACCAGTAGGGCTACCATAGTTTGAGAATCTTGGGGGTACAGTGCTTACTTTGTGGTCACAGTGAGGAACTGCAGCACGTTAGATTCATCAAACCGTCAATGTAGACATGATAGCATATGGACTATTTCTGTTGATTACTTTCAGATTCAGATTGATACAATCAGACATTAATTAAAATAAGTTAATTTTAATTGTTTTCATAGTGGCCGAAGTTATAAACGCATACTCCAACACAAAAGTTTTTCTCTATGGATCAAAAATTCATAATGGAAAGAATCATAATTGACCTTGTTGGCAGTTCAAGGTGTCCTGTCAATAGTTTTACAGGTGTCGCTTTTATAATGGTAAGCTTTTAGGTAAAATGGTTTTTGGGACATGGTTGAATTTTTCACTGCAATAATGTCAGTGACCCCTGGGACAAAACTGGAAGCAAGACTGAGCGGGAACCCTTTCTAAATCTGCGTTCCATCTCCACTAGTGTGTTTATCACCCCCGCCCAGTGGTCAGAGTCTGGAACTGCAACAAATTAAATTAGTCATGTCTAGAAACGAAACCCGTTCAAAATTCTGCGAGAGTGATGATTTTAAATCATACCATGATCATTCCTTAACCCTAGTCTAAGAGCACTGACACACAAACGTGCACAATGTGCTTCCTTCGAAAGTCTCCCATCAAGGCAGACGCAATATTAATCCGTTGCGTCCGGTAGATTATTTCAAAATAAAATAACAACACAGAAATAAACCTAATTTTGCATCGTGTCAGACGTACGAATAAACTTGTATGAGTGTTTATAAATTATGAATAATTTCTACGAGAAATTTGTGCAGACTTTGCCTGAAGCAAATAATTTTAACTTTTCTTATGCAACAATGCTCGAAATTTAAGTTCAATATGATGCTCAAACTTGTACTTCCGGTTCAGAGGCTGAAGGCACCGCTGCTTCACGGGTTATAGTTGAACCATAAACGGGCGTTGTTGTTACTGCGTCTGCCATTTTGATTAGAAGTACTTTGCGCGCAATAGATGGTGTGAAGTGGTTCTTGAGGAGATATCGTAGTACTTTAAATCAAGGCTACACAACTGTCGGCAAAATGCTTTCAGCAGCCCAGCTACTCGATGAGTTAATGGGCCGAGATAGAAACTTGGCCCCTGACGAGAAGCGGTCCAACGTGCGGTGGGACGATGAGAGCGTAAGTTAGCATTCTAGCTAACGTTAGCCTCAGCAAACTAGCTAAAATGTCTGAAACCAGTAAGCTAAATTAACCCACCGGTCCATATTAGTCCAACGGTGAAGATATTAGCGATAACGCATGGAATTGGCATGTTTAAATGGTATTCTGAATGTTGTGTAGGGACGCGTGGTAGTGAAGTTAGCACCAGTGTTAGCTCATGCTAAGGCTAATTCATTGACTAGCATGGCTCTGAACGGTGTGGATTAGCTGCCCGCTCTGCTGCTAGCCTTAGCTTCGAGTCAGTGCAATTTTAAGTGATTAGTAGCGCGATTTTTTTCTTTTATAATATTAACTGATAACTTGAGACGAGAAGATATTTGGTGCCAAATTTGCTCTGGTACAGACTTGAGGGCTCATTTGTCCCCAAACTAACGTAACACACGTGTTAGTAACATAATCAGAATCAGGAATAGTTTACTGATCCCCGGGGGGACGTTGCTCACGTTACAGGCGTTCCTATTCAAGAATAGAACATACTGTATACAAACGTAGAAAATCGATATGTAATAACAAGCACGTTCCATTAAAATCTGTAACAATTGTATAACAATATTATAACATAAATTATTGCACAGAGTATTAACAAACTTAACATATCGCCATAGGCATACAACAAAGTTATGTTTGGTAACTCTCCAGCAATAGAAAACAAGGATAAAATGAAACTAACAACAAAGAGATAAATGAAGAAGAATAAACAAGATAAATGAGGTAGACTTCTATATCATGTATATGTATGATGTGTAAAGGCACTTGGATGAGGCAGGTAAACAGTCGAGTAAAAACAGTGCAGGAGAATCCAATCTAACTACCATTAGGAGCAAGATTTCAAGATTTGTGTTTGCAATATTAAAAACCTCTCCTTTCTCCTTTTGAAGGTCTGTCGATATTATCTGTGTGGCTTCTGCCCAGCTGAGCTATTCACAAACACCCGCTCGGACTTGGGTAAGTCAAGAACTTGTAGATGAAAATATGTTTTAATACATCACTGGCTGAAAGGTGCATTTGTTATATTTGATGATAACTGTTGTAATTCTTTCCCAGGCCCTTGTGAGAAAATTCATGATGAAAATCTTAGGATAACGTAAGTTCAGATAGTTTTTAATCAACATTATTTTCTTCCTAGACAATTTCATCTAATAAACGAAGGATTTTGTTCCCATTGTGTCCAGGTATGAGAAAAGCTCTCGGTTCATGAAGGAGGGTTACGAGCGAGACTTCCTGCGCTACCTGCAGTCGCTCCTGGCAGAAGTAGAAAGGCGGATTCGTAGAGGGCATGCCCGGCTCGCACTTTCCCAGGCTCAGCAGAATGCAGGGGTTTGTGCTTTTGGTTTTGAGACATTGTTTGTTTCCGTCACTCCTGCTTATCACAGCATTGTGCACATTTCTGAGTATGACAGAAAATGTCATGGCCTCTGGTTATACCTGACATACAAGGTGTTTATTTCTGCAGGGTCCTGGTCCATCAGGAAAGAATGAGGAGAAGGTTCAGGTTCTAACAGAGAAGATCGAAGACCTGGTTGTACAGGTTTGTAAAAAAAATGTTGTGAAATGAGTTGATAGATGCGCTTTACAACGAGAAGTGAGTAGGGAAAATGGTAATTTGGAAGATACTGGCAAACAGTATCACGCCTGGAATTTCCAACATGGAAAATCTCTTAACTTACCCTTTTATAGTTTTGAAATTGTTTTATAATATCTTATAAGACATCAGTAAACATTCTCAGTGACGCCTCACACGTCTGTCTGTTTTGCTTTTGTTTAGATCGAAGAGCTTGGGTCAGAGGGCCGTGTGGAGGAGGCCCAGGGAATGATGAAGCTGGTGGAGCAGCTGAAGGAGGAGAGGGAGCTGCTCAGCTCCACCCCCTCGGTGAGTCAACCAACTCCAGGTCAATCGTCTACAAGTGCTGCTCATGCAGTGTTGTCCGTTAACAAACAGGTTTCATTCTTTTAAAACAAAAGGTCAAACAACTTGGAGTGAAAGTGATTCCCCTAAAGCTAAAAGCTATTCCTCATTAGAGCCAACAATATCCGTTCTGATTTAAATTATTTCATAAATTCGGAGGTATCCTCAAGCAGAAATATATTGCTTGTTATGTAATTCTCTTGCAAAGTCTGATTTGCTTTTTTTTTTCTTTTTTCTTTCCTAGACCATCGAGAGCTTTGCGGCTCAGGAGAAACAGATGGAGGTGTGCGAGGTGTGTGGGGCCTTCCTCATCGTTGGTGATGCACAGTCTCGAGTGGATGATCACTTAATGGGCAAGCAACACATGGGCTACGCCAAGATCAAATCCACTGTAGAGGAGCTAAAGGTAACAGGATCAGCTCACACAAAGAACAGATAAGATACAGTATGCATGAGCTGTGCGCAGTCAGTTATATGATCCATGTTGCACCAGAACCAAGGAAGCTAAAAAAAGAAGGAAGGGACATAACATCACTATAGCACTTCTATGCTGCAGACGCTAATGGCAGTTTTATTGAAGCCATGTCAATCAAGCTACCGGGAGAACTCATACAGGGCTGTTAATGTAAAGAAATTACAAAACAGCCAAATAACAGCGTTAGATGGTGCGTGGTATAATGTAAACAGCAGCAGTGCAGACATTACTCTTAACACCGGGGTGATGGGGTGATTCTACTAACAAACACATTACACCTTGATAATCCTGATATTTTGTGCCTGGGTGCTGAAGAATGTAAAGAGGCAGTGCTGTCTTAACTGGGTGCTCATTGCTTCACCTCAGTTGTCAGCGCCGTGCCGACTGTCCTGCTGTGATGAGACATTTCCAGTTTGCGGAGCTTGCAGGGAGCCATACTGTTGTGTCTCTGTCTAAAATACTCCCACACTTTAGATGATCACGGCAAGGTTTGTTTGCTGCAGCATGTCCTCCGGTTGAATCCACGCTCTGGCCCGGTGCAGCAGTTCTTTGCAATGTCAACACATATCATGCAAATTGACATTTTCGCAATCAGTGATGTCGATTAGGTCAACAAATCGCACCAGCCCTGATAGTGATGTAATGTCCTCTCTTTCTTTTTAGTTTATTTGACCAGAACAAGGATGCAAATAACTATTTTTGTGGTTCTCATAGAGAAATATATATTCTCTTAGTTTGGTAAAAAAACAAATTCTTAAATTGCAAATATGTTAAAAAATGATCTGTGATACTTTGTACAGAGTATTGATGTTTAAGGACAAGTTAGTACATAATTTTTGCTTTTTAAGAAAGTGAATGGTGTACAGTAGATTATTTCACCTGCTCTGTGTTTGTTAACTCTGGTCGATCAACTTGCTGTAATTAATTCGAGGGCTTTTGCTCATGTCCCCTCAGGAGAAACTGCGTCGCCGCTCAGAAGACCCCCAAGGTGAAAACCCAGTGCTCAGGAGGGACAGAGAAGACCGCGAGCGCGAGAGGGAGGAGAGGGAGAAAAAGCGCAAAGAGGAGGAAGAGAAGGAGAAGGAGCGGGAGAAGGAACGCGAGAAGGAGAGGGAACGAGAGAGGGAGAGAGAGCGCGAGAGGGAGAGAGACAGGGAACGGGACAGAGATAGAGACAGGGAGAGGGAGAGGGACAGGGACAGGAGGGCGCGCCGAAGCCACTCCAACAGCCGCCACTCCAGCCGAGCGTCAGACAGGAAACGGAGCAGGTCCCGTGATCGCCGGAGGTCCAGGAGCAGAGACAAGGACAGGGAGAGGGAACGCAAACGCAGCAGGTACGGCCGACTATCTTAAACCACATTGACGACGACATTCTAACAGCTGTGTATCACTGTAACTGATAGAGACACAATTTAAACACAAGAACAAACATTACTCTTAGATCTTGGGTTCCTACACAGTAGTCATTTCAGTTCTGAGTGCTGCATTTTCCATGAATTAATGAATTCCCTTTATTTACAGCAGAGCTGATGGATTGCAAACACTCAGTTAAACAGCTGATGTTTTAAAAGTACCAGGCTTCTGTCATATGAGGGAAAAAATAGGCTATGCCTCAGTTTGAAACTATAATTTTAAAATTTGTTAGAATGCTTTTGTATTACTTGTCATTGACCAATTATAAACTAATGTCAGATGCCCCAAATCATGTTTTAATGATTCTTATTTACAGAAGTTGTCTCAGCTGTATGCGTGGGACACGATAGCCACAGTTGTTTTTCCCCAGAGCTGGCCTGACGATCCCAAAAATAAGGACTGGTTGGTGAAGGATTCAAAATGGGAAACGAAAGTTAAATATCAAATATGGTCTAAAAAAAAATCCACTGTGAAGTCTGGAAAAGTATCGGATTTTAAAATGAAGACTGTGTAGGAACCCTGTAGAGCTGCATTTCTTTTATTTTGTTTACTGCTCCCCACTCCAGCTGCTCTAAAAACAGAAACAAAAAAAAACACAGAAAGTACAGCTTGTCAGTATGTTGTCATTTCAAACCTGTTCAGTTGGTCAATGACCTTTTTTTTTAAAGACAAACCTCTATTCTTCACTGCCTTTGTGTGTTGGGGGTGTGTTCATGGAACCTGGATGTTCGTACCAGAAACATTCAAATTACTGGGTAAATCTTGCTTGCTGCTGATGGTACTAATTAAAATGACAAATGCTATCAAAATTTCACTTGACTGCCCAAACAGAACATTTTCTCATTTTATTTGACATTTTAAATACTAGGTTTCCAGCGGTGACAAGTGAGGGAGAAATTCCTTGAAATTCAGTCACTGATCTTTCTTCCACGTATTAATGATGGTTCCACCACTTGACTATAAATCACTTTGTGTGCCACCGAGACACGACTAAATGGACAGATTGCTTTTTACATACACCTTTCACTTGTTGCCTAAATGATTTATTATCCTCCCTCTGTTTACAGGAGCCGGGACAGAGACAGGGATAGGAGGCGCAGCCGCGACCGCTCTGACAGAAAGCGTCGCTCCCGCAGTCGCGACAGGAGGAGGTCGCGCAGCTCGGAGCGCAAGTCTCACCGCCACCGCAGCCGCAGCAAGGACAGGGAGAGGGACCGGGACAGGGACAGAGAGCGGTCATCAAAAGACAAAGGTGAGGACTTCAAAATGACTTTCGTTTGTAAGTTAGTCTATTACCCATTAGGTGCTGTGTGTTTCTCTCGGGAGTGTGTGCAGATTTCTCAGACAACAGATGCTGTTACACAAAAACACGGTGGCTACAGGTCCTTGAAAAGTCTTGAAGTTTTCATGAAAATGGCGAGCAGAGTGCTTGTTGGTTATGTGTTTCCTGTAAAACAGGCAGTTAGTTAGGGAGGGACTTGCCGCAGATGTTGATTGACAGTTTCAGTAGCCAATAGTGCTGCGCGTTAGGCCCCTGTCCTGCAGCCGGTCGATGTAAAAAGGAGAGCATTCCTGTTAGCTGACACTTCCTGAACTGGGAGTTCCCAGTGAACACGGCCAGACCCAGGACCAAAACAGGCTCCAACACTAATGGAAACCAGTTTGACAAAGGAAAGGACAAGGGTACCGAGGTGGTTTTCTCTCCAGGTTTTGCTCCTGACACCCAAGGGCTGAGTCATGACTAACTGAGCTAACTGCAATTAGCAGTTAGCTAACTTGCTTTAGTAAAAAGCAAAGCCTATCCTCCCATCAGGAAACTCCGTAAACCACCTCAATAACATGTTCCCTGTTGGTGTCAGAGGCTGTGTTTGTCCTCGTGACTGGTTGTGTTCACTGGGAGGCTGCTGAGCCCATTTCTGTTGCAGCAGCTACTCACCCAGATCAGTGAATAAAGTTGTAAAGCTGCGCTTTTGTACAGTGGAAATACTGCCGCCCGATCAAGAGCCATGAACATGTTCTCCTTTCTGCTCCGGCATCATCATAAATAAGCGAGAAAGCCTTTCATTGGAATTTTGTAAAGCCCCTAGAGTGCAGGATGAGTCATCAACAGACAAACTCTGAAATACTATTGAAGTGCCCGCAAATATCTACAAAACAAATGTTTTTTTCAAGTAGTGTCTGTCTGGAAGCCATACAATATTTGGACAAACGGCATGCTGTGAAGTGGGGAAATTATCAGTTCAGTGTTGAGGAGGATGTTGAAGAGACAGATTGTCTGAAGGCTAAATGAAACAGGATGGCATTTACAGATTTAAAATCTACATATATACTATAAAATAGAACCACAATAACAATACAGAGGTCAAAATCACTTTCAGCATAGAAATTGGGGAATTTTTACCGTACATACACACATGTATGGTGTTATCATACAGGAGGAATGCTTACTTTTTGATCACATGTCTATACATGTTGTTTTCCCAGACCGTAAGACGACAGAGGAGAGGAGCAGCTCTAAGAAAGACAAGCACTCGGACAGCGACGCAGCTTCGATCAAGGCTCCGTCAGAAGCGGAACCAATGGAGACGGAGGCGGCCGCCTCCGTCTCCTCCCCTCTGCTTAACGGCCAGCAAGAGCTCCTCCATTCTGAAGGTGACACTCAGTCCAATTAAAACTGATCTGATAGGACCTCAGATCAGGCTCAGGTAAGTGCGTCCTCCTCCGCGATCCCCCCTGGCTCTCAACCCCAAACTCCCTCCACCCTTCCCACAACCCCATCTCCCCTACCCACCCTCTCACCCCTACCTCTCCCACCCTGTTTACGTTCAGTTCAATGCCTATGATTTTGTCTTACGTACTATATGCATATATTTTTATCCTGTTTTCGAATAGTGCATCATAAGTATGCACTGAAGATGAAGGACTAGGCCCGATGAATGAGAAGAAGGTAGAAAACATTCACACAAAGCCAAGAGGGAAAGGCCAGTGTAGCCCTGAGCAAACATGCCCGGAGGTACCCCTCGTTTTGTATCGGTTTTTGATCCTTATAGATGTATATTTGTCTATGTGGACAAAATGGCAGAAAAAAAAAATATTAATCAGTCCAATCACACTTTCCTGCCTGTATTCACCTGTTTTTATTTATTTTTGTTTTTTTTTTCTTTTACTTTGAAGTAGGTAACTGTAATTTTTTGATTTGCTGAGAATATTCCACTCCATACAGGGAGAAAAATTCAGCTATTGTGTGTCTACATGTTTCCATATCTATCATGAGGATTTCTCCTGCTCACATGTAAACACACAGACCTACTTTGAGCTATCGTCAAATGGTGTATGTGAAAAGCCAAGCCATTTCTTTTTAATCATGACTCCAATGCCATGGATTTGTTGTCCAGCTTATTGTGCCTGATAATGCCATGCAGTGTGTGTTTGGGGGGGGTTTTATAGCACCGGGGGGGCCTTACGTAACTAACTAACTGGAGGGTAGGGTTTATCGAATGAATTGCAGCTGACTTCCATACCTCACACAGCGTTGGTGTTGTGAGCGAGACCACATGAGAAAAGGGCAAATTAAAAATCATGGATACTCTCTGACTGTCAAACTGTGCAGGTACTCACCCCAGGTACTCCTTTCTCTACCCACATCCATTTCTGAATGCTGTTGCCTGTCAGAAAAAAAAAAAACAACAATTCTGTACTTCTCCAGAACATGATCTTGAAAGCTTGACTGTGTATATTTTAAATGTGTTTCTTTGTTTATTTATTTATTTTATTTTATTTTTACATAAGTTTCAGATATGTTTGGGAAAAAGTATTTTGATAAAAATGTATTTTAGAGACACATTTTTTAAAAAAAATGATAAAAATAATAAAGAGATGCACAAGCAGCCTGTTTGATATACCTATGCCAACAGCTGAAGTTCCATGTAGTGTGGATAGGATATTTTAATGGGCCAGTGTGTAAGATTTACAGGGATTCATTAGCAGAATGTGAGAGAAATTAGGGCTGCAGAATGTAGTTTAATTGTGATGTGCGAAATGCTTAGTGGGAATGATCGTTTTTGCATTAAAATTTAGATTCTTTTTCATTTTGTGCTACTGTGGTATTTGTTGGGGAGTGTACCAAACAAACATACTTTTGATAATATTGCAATTGATTATGTAGCCCTAGTAGAAATGTTACGTAATAATAATAATGTTTTCATTAGTGTATAATCACCTGAAAATAAGAATAATTTCGTGGGCTCTGTAGGCTCTCCTACATGCTAGGAAGGGGAGGGTGAGGTGACATGTTTGCGATCTGCAAGCTGACTGCTAGGTGCCACTTAAGCCTTCACACTGGTCCTTTAATGTCACATTTGTTCAGCTGTGAGTTTTGCGTTGGCATGAGGAATGTCAAACAGGTTTGATACCGTTTTTAAAAGATTAGAGTCAAAGGTAGTGACCAAACCTTTTTTTTTTTAGATTGAACTTAAGTGCAAACTTGTGAACAAAACAATCCAGTTAGAAATAAACAGACAAATATTTACAAAAATCAGGCTGTGCATTATTAAGAGTGTCTCTTGTTCATGATCTACATTTTCCTCTGTGGCTAAAAATCGAGGGATATATTTGACGAGTAGTCTTTCTGTAGAAGATATTGTTGCTCCAGTAGCAGCGGTTGTTGCTACAAGCGCTTGTTGTGGGACCTTTGCTAACATTGCATTTTGTGAACATCTTTGCTCGACAGGGGAAGCTGGGATATCTGGTGGAGGAAGACGTGGAAGAGCGCACCCATCCTTAACCTGAACCTGACACTACGCTGCTTAAAAACAAGGTGAACCACAAATGTGTAGTGGCTTATTTAAAAACATGAACATACATGTGTAAATGAGGAGAGAGGAAAAACAAAAATATCATTGATCTTCATGTTCCATTACCGGTCTATCTTTTGGCTGGATGAGGGTAGTTGTGGTTCATCTGATATACTTCTTGGTCTAGATGTCAGCCAGGCATCACTTTAAATACCAAACTTAGAGGAGAGTTTCATTCTGGGTTTTTGTGTTCTTATTTTGAAAATCTTTACACATCCTCCTTGTTTCTTGGCATTTTAGTGAAAATGAAATAAAAACCGTGCTTGTGGTTTGTTTTGGTTTGTCAGGTTCCACTTCACTTCCTGACCTTCTTTTCAAAAAAAAATAAAAATAAAAAGTCAGTTGAACGCGTATGTACAATGTTAGTCCCGTGACAGGGCGTGTCTCTTTTCTCCTCCACTTAGAGCTCACATTGATTGCTCGTGTCCCCTTACTGTAAAATATACTGATTTCATTTTGATCAAAAAATTTTGAAGACTGAAGATTTGTTTAATTTTGCTCTGCTTTTAATGTCTATGTTGTCTCGATGAATAAAAAGTAAAAACTTGTCAATGCTGCTTTTTCGTTCTTTTTTTCCCCCCACCATTGGACTGTCTACCAGAGCAAAAGTGTCTGTTTTGTCTAAGCAAAAGTGCTGTGAACGGGGAAATTGAGAAACACGAAAGAAAGTGAGATCTATAGCGCTCTTTTGAGCAAGTTCAGCTCCAGCCAGACTTCTGTGGACCTTTCCTAATTTGAAGTTAATCCTGCATTTTTGCTTTCCATATAAAGGGCATGCCACGATCTTTTTACTAAGACCAAGTAATGCGAAAGATCAGTGTTCTCAACGCTTCCCGAGTATGAAGAGTTGTTACAATATTTCCTAAGAATTTTCCCCTTAAAGTTAAAGTAAATCCTGGTAAAGATAAATGATTCACAAAGCTTCACATAATAAACTCTTTATATATTACTGTAATTCACGTTAACAGAGTGTTAGAAGGGAAATAAAACCATACAAGGCTGAAAAAGTCTCGTGTTGTGATGCAGTTCATTTTATTTCCACTGGATGTCCACTCACAGGCTCACAAACGAACATTCATGGACACAGCTGGCTTCCTCTCTTAATATCAAATATATTAAGTACTAAAATTGCCAGCATGATAGACGAATATAACTATCAGCATGTTAACAGACCTCTGCGCAAGTAATCCTGTGTTCTCAAACATTTTGTGGACTACTTTTTTTTACTAAGGCATACAGTTTATTCAACAGACATGTTCTTGAGTAGTATTCATAATTACACCACGTCTTAATACAGACTAAAGTCTATTTCACTGCCTGTTCCCTGCTTATTGAGTGCATTTTCTATTTTTTTCTTTTTTTTGGATCAACCAGTCACATTCTTAAAAAGCTTAAGCCATACCTAGCAATGGGGGTCAACGACACGTCCTCACTAAGATAGAAAATTAGTCTTTCCCTTGGCCGGAGTTGCTCTGACAGTTTTCCTAAGCTAGGACCCCTTGCTAGAAGTTTTTAGGCGAAGTTTAGAGCTCTCAGAGCTTTCTTAGAATGTTTGTGAATACAGCCCCTGGTTCCTTTACGAAGAGTTCAATACATTTTAGTTGTTGTTAAAGTTGGAAACATGATCACATATTTCATCAATACACAAGCAGACTGTGTCACATTTGGGTTTTTGTTACTCAGTTCTTGAAGCCTCTATCCAGTGTTTTTAGATGTGCTTTTAATGTGAGGTTTTTTATTTTATCAAGAGGAAAATGTACAAACGTAAACCGGCCACAGCTTCTTGCTGACAGAATGTGATGCAAACCTTCTCACACCTCTATAATTTCTTCACCTCGCTTAACTTGTATCAAACTTTGTTGTCGACTACAGTGTTAATGATACTTATCATCGTTCGTGAGAGCAAATGAAGAGTCTTTGCGGTTTTGAACCAGTATGAAGACACAGCATCGGGTTCTGGGAAAATTGTGATGACTCACATTTTTTGGACATTTTACAGACTAATCCTGAAAATAACAGACAGATTTAATCAACAATGAAAATAATTGTTAGTTTGAGCTGCCTTTAGTAGATATCCACACATGTACCACCAAAATGTACTCCAGCCGGCTTCTTATTCCT
>JAJHUR010120752.1:0-28442 GCA_027495735.1 Lutjanus campechanus
GCGATTCTTATTTTCAGGTGATTATACACCAATGAAAACATACATTTGAATATTATATTCCATTTCTGCCACATTCTGTCAATAAAATCCCTGAAAATCTTACACACTGGACCTTTAAGAAGTGATTTAATTAATGAAGAAGGCAACCTGTCATACTCTTTGTTGGGGTAAGCGCGTGCGAGAGGAGACACACCATGACTCAGCACCATGTAGGCAAAGTCAAACACCTGCTTGACTTGCAGAACGCCATATGAACTCCTACCCACGTCGTTCCCTGTGAAGATCACAAAATTAAAAAAAAACCAACAATTTGGCGATTATAAACTAAAGCAGTTTTTATACAATAAAATGTATAGTACAACTTGCCAGAGTATAAAATTGAAGTGTGTACTAAAAAAGCCTGATCCTTCAGCAGATTTGTCAGTCAAATCACAAGGAGTTCAGTCACACAAGTAAAAAGGCAGTCAAAGTAAAGTAGCCGAAAGGCAAAAAAAATCATACACTTTTTTTTACTGAAAAGTGTAACAGACTTGATACAGTGACAACAGTGTGTCTACTTTTTGAAATGCATATATACATGTTGATGGCAGATGCTAAATGGATCATGCACAAAATGTTGGAACAGCTGGAGCTGCTTAAACCATTTTGCATCTTTGCCTCAAAATACTGCATAAAACTTCCATCCGTTTAACCACCTTCTTGAAGACTGGCATAGCAATATTTGCACATATCCAAATCTTTCGTAATGTTTAAAAGTAGGTGTGTTTCTCAAAAAAGTGGGCTTTTTTTTGTGTGCATGCATCTCTATCCAAACCTTGGATTGCACATTACTGACCCTAAACAGGCAAGACGATGTGTGACAAAAATGGTGGTAAAAACCCAAATTGAGGCATATCTTGAATTAGCTGTATACATGTCCAAAGAGTGCTCCTAACACCTGAATAATATCAGGATATCCTACGTCTTAATTTGAAAATGCTACATTCAAAAAAAAAGGCCAAATGCCCAAACAGAATGCCATTCACATGCCATGTGTCAAATTTACAATACTGTCATATTCTAAATGAAATTTATTCTTCAGTTCAAATCCCAATCTGACCTGGTTGTATTGGGTCTTCTATGCAGAGCATGGATGGTCTGTTTCCACTCCCCATGGCTTTGAGCATCTCCTCTTTGGACAGGTAAGCCCCTCCGTTCTTCACCCTGATGCCTGTCTTCATGTAGTTGAAGTCGCGGCCGTACAGCTCGAAGAACTCGATCAGCAGGAAGCCCAGGTTGATGTTGGTACGCCGCGTGTCGATCCGTGGGTGTAACTTTGATAGAAAGACAAGGAGAGCACATTACCTACACATTGCAACCCGTCTGAATCCGTTTCCTGATAGACAGCACAACAGAAAAATATTTGGTTTGTGTCATTTTTGTACTTCTGTGATCTACTTCTATCACTCTTATCCAAAACATGTATTAATACTGAGGAACAGTGACTTATAAACTTTAAACTTGCATGACTAACTTATGAATGCTGTCCTCTTATGCACAGACAAAACAATTTTGAGGCAGCAGTAGCAGACTTAAAATAAAACGTTTATCGTAAGTGAGGTGTGCTTATGAACGTATACCTGCAGAAAGCTGATGGCCATTAGTATAAGGCTGTAAGAGCTGATGCCTCCAGTGAAGACCTCATTCAGGTCCCTCTGCAGCAGGAACTGCTTCAGGACAAAGATCAGGGGCGGCAGAACAGTGTACTTCTGCAGAACACAAAAACAAACATTAGAAACAATCAAAAAAGGCTTGTATTAAAAACTGACAAGTGACAACACCTTACCTTGAGATAGCTTTTGATGAACTGCGCTGCTTTAACAGCAGTCTCCACATTGAAGCTGATGTCCACTTTCACCTCAGTTTCACGGTCAGTGAGCTTGATGATTGGCACCTGAGGACAGGTCAAACATTTCAGACATCATGTTCAGTTCTGAATATGTCTCCGTGGCTCCCTAAAGTAAAAGACACTGTCTGCTCCTGGTGACTTACTGTAGCTTTGTCGAGGACCTTGATGGGATATGGGCCAGCCACATTGTGTTTCTTCAGGGCTTGTTCCAGTTCCTGCAGTGGAGGATGGTCCCACTTTCCAAACACCACGAGGTCAATGTCACTAAGAACAAAAACACAAAGTACTTTTCACCTTACTGAGTTCACTTCTCAAGTATTCTATCTCCACACAGAGCATACTGATGTAGGAGTCGCTAAACACAATATATGGGCCTGATTTTATGTTGTTCAACTAATTCAGGCTGTTGAAATGCCACGAGCACAATGCGACAGTTTGGCAAATTAACAATTTAGAATAACAACAAGATAGAAAAGAAGAAATGGCGACTATAACTGTTTCAGTTTAAGAGCTGTCTCTGAAACTGAACAAAAAGTTCTCAGTCACCTCTCAATGCACCATTTCTCCTTAAAGACTGTAATTATACAAAGTACTTTAATAGTAAGAAGCAGTCATTTCAGTTAATTAGCTCATGGAGTTCATGATGCAGTCATCTTAAAGGGTCTTAATTCAATCCATATGTTGTTGATCTTAGAGTTTAGTTAATACAGTGGTGTGATGCTCAAACAATCACCGCATTCAACAGCGGCATAGTGATAGATTTGTTGAAATTTATTATCTCTAATTGTTCATTTGCACAACAAAATGTCAACTTTTTTTGCTCGGCTCTACAACTCAATAATCCTCATGACAACGGGGCCTTGAGAAACACACTACATATATACCCAAACACCACGGCAGCATATAAAAGAGTATGAAGTAAAATGCAACATGGTTGCAGTTACCCTACTGAATACTGTTTGGTTTCAAATTACCGAAGTGCTGACAAAAATGAACACAAGAAGAAAAAGCATGTTAATGAGACATTTCAAAAGAGACCCATCTAAAAGGTCAGATTGTTCAAGAAAGATAAACAACATGAATTACCTTGTTGGAAGATAAAGTCCTGTGCTGAAGCTGCCAAATATCTCCACCTGCAGAGTATAAGACAAATGAATACAAACCTGACCCAAGTCCAAACACACCTATTTGGAATCATTATCAGGTGAACGGCTCAGTTGACCTTTATGGGTGTTGCAGTCTGAACACTTAAAAGGATGCTCCACCCCAGAATCATAATTCACTCAATATGTACTCACCCCTATGCCGATGTGAGGATGGGTGAAGATCTTCAGAGTAAAGTTTCAGCAGAAAACAGGGTTGCAGCCAATGGCAGTGATTGAAGACCAAATGTAAATAAAACATAACAAAACAAACACAAAATGTCTCCATCCTGCTCGTGTGGTCTAATCCAAGTGTCCGCGAGCTGCGACATTAAAATTTAACCACAAAAGACGCCATTTACGCCATGTTTTTAGCCAAAATGTCAACTGTAGCATGTAGCATGTAAACATGGCGTCGATCTCGCGATATTTTCACACATGCATCCATTAAGAGATATACGAAGTCTCGCGATAGCTCTACGGCATGTTTACATGCTACCCGGGAGGCTACAGTTGACATTTCAGCTAAAAAATGGCGTCTTTTGTGGTTAAATTTTAATGTCGTGGCTCGTGGACACTTGGATTACACCACATGAGCCGGATGGGGACATTTTGTGTCTGTTTTGTTTTTTTTACATTTACATTTGGTCTCCATTCACTGCCATTAGCTGCAACCCTGTTTTCTGCTGAAACTCCAGGGTTGTTTTGTGAACTGAAGATCTTCACCCATCCTCACATCAGCACAGGGGTGAGTACATACTGAGTGGATGATCATCTAAGAGTGGGATATCGCTTTAAGGGTTTAACTGTACTGCCCCGCTCCTAAATTTGTGTTATCCTCAATACAAATTATGGCTCAAAAACAAATGACAGTGAGATCAAACTTGATAAAAATCCAAGTTTCCTGTCTGGTGTGCTACTTTCTCACACCAAGTCAACAGGTCAGGGGGGAATAAAGATAGCTTAACAAATATTTTGAGTGTTCTGTCATTCTCTCATGCCATGGTTCTTCTGAAATGTTCTAGCCTAATAAGGTTGTCAAAAGTCTCAAGTTATAATCACTTTTTTTTAATACTATGTACTTAAAACAATACCTTTTATATCATCAAAACTATAAAAAAGATCTTACTGTTGACCTCATTTCAGTTCAGTTTTTGTTGTCCTGCCTGAAATTTGGCTTGCCAAAGAAAGAAATTATCGGGTTGTGTGTGCCTAGGATCTTTTTCTTTTTGCAGTTGCATCTGCAGAAGTAGAGTACTGTTTTATTATTAGTATTGTATCTAAGTTTACAATTCTGGTATAGTGAAAAGTGTATAGTCTAAAACTTGTCTTGCATAATAAAAAACTCATATTTATTCGATTAAAATATGTCCAAGTCCTCACGTACGATTAGCCCAATGTACAAAGCAGAATTTCCTAGCTTCTTAGAAATATGCAAATAGCAATAGTATGTCAGCTTTATAAATGGTTCTTAAAATAATACAAAACCTCAGGTTAAATGCTGCAGATGGAGAAATATGAACTAGACCTTTGTCTATGTCATACTGAAAATGGGTTTTGTCACGGTCAATCATGGTTTGCATGTCTTTCTGTAGAGATTAATTATGTACACTTTAGTTTCAAGTCTCTAAAATACGATAAAAAGCCTAAAGTTAGGTCAAATATGGCACACTAATCTCAGTAGAACATGGGCAGTATTATTATTTTATGTAGTGGTATTAGATATTATGACCAACTGTGTCTTATGTCTACTTTAATGTTGAAAAAACTTATTTTTTGGTCAGGGACCAAATCCCACTACAAAAATTAAACAGTCATACTGCCACAGCTTGGAATAGTAACACAAAATGGCCTTTTGAGAAAATAAAATAAAAAAAATCGAATCAACAGTGAGGCCCAATGGGAATTCTCTGGGCCCTGATTAGCTCAAAATGTTTATAATGTTAACCCAAAAAAGCCATTTGTCAGAAAGTGCACTCTGTGTAACATTCTGTTGGCAACATACAACGGAAAATAATTCACTAATGTTATTTTGGCATTGCAAGTGACATGAATACTGATTACATCTGTCCAACTGTGTTTGGACGTGCAGTGTAAACTAGGCTGTTGACTGCTACAGTGTGGCCAAACAGGATACGTAAAGTGTAGTAAACTTCCAGACACACTGACTGCTGAGTGTATAAGACAGTAACATTGATTTACACAGTGCACGACAGCTTTGCAAAGTAATATGCAAAGCAATAAACTAAAGTCAATAGAAGAAATAAAATGGCGCAATAAAAACAAAGGTTACACATGGCAAAACTTACAAATCAGTAAGAATATGCCATTATAGTAAATAAAACCTACACTTCTGCTGTAAAATGCATAATAAAGTGTGCTTTTAAGTGAGAAAATGTGAGTCTTGAGTGGTGACCAAGGCAGTAAAGGCCTGGTAAGACTTCATTTTTACAGGTCCCAGCTCATGACAGTAGTGGCTCAGTGCTTGTAATGGTCAGTGTTTTTGGACAAGCATGTCAGTAAAGTGGTGATTCCACTCAGTGGTAATATTCTGTCTCCCTCATGTAGTTATACACGATAAAACACCACATCTCACCATCACCACTTACCTCTTCTCTTAAAAAGTGAGAGTTGAATCATTGCTTCTCTGACACAGTTTCAACGCGACATATTTAAACCCATTAATTTATGTCATTATTAGCATCTAAAGTGTCTGAATCATCCACGCCTTACATACTGTGCAGGTCAGAGTGGAGTGCTGCTCACACAGCTTGAGTTACCTCTCCACGCCTCTGCACAGGCACCTGTCTACAGCACATATCCCTCCGTCACTCACCCGCGCTGTGGGCCACAAGTCCTTGATGACACTTTCTATCCTGTTCACAACATCCCGTCTCATGGCCTCCTCCTCTGGTCGCGGTGACATGAAGTTAAAAAAGTCCATAATTTCTTCATGAAGGCTGTAAGGAGTGAAGGGAAAGAGGACAGCCCGGGATCACTGACTGATACACATGAGGGACAGTGTTTGGTGTAAGCCTGCCAGAGGTATCGAAGTATCAATACTTTTTAGACACCACATGTTTAAAACCATAGTATTGAAAGTAACAAAGCTATTTAAAAAATATGAAAAGTGCTCATTTAAGACCCCAGCCTTTATTGTCCCTCCCTGAAATTCAGCTTGTAGCGTAGTAAATCCAGCCTGTGTTCAGTGACTTCACCTGTCCCAGCACTGTGTGCAGGTTGTCAAAAAACAGAAAAAGGGTTTCTACAGGTTTCAACAAGTTAGACCGAAGACTTTTTGAGACCATTTAAAGACCATTATTAATGCAATTCAAGACCTATCTCATGCCGATACCAGCAAAAAATGTAATAAGGTTTTAGCAGTGTCTGACAGCTCACCTATTTTAGCTGCTTTTATAAGACTGATGTTTTGTACAGTCCACTAGCTGGGTATGGTCTAATAAACTCTGACGGCGGGGTTTTTGGTTCTACGTTCGTTTTGTTTTGTAGTTGTTCCAGCTTGCTCAAGACTTTTTTCCCAAAACACATTAAAAAGTGAGACTGAACAATGCAACTTTATAAAAGTAAGCAATCTTAACTTTAAGGCTGCAACTAACAGCTATTTTCATAATCGATTACTGTGTCAGTTATTTTCTTGATTAATCAATCAGTTGTTTGTTTCATCACAAAATGGTAAAAAAAAATATATCAGTGTCTCCCAAAGCCCAGGATGATGTCCTGAAATAATAAACTTTATTTGTTTAAGTCTTGTTTTGTCCATTGCCCAAAGATATTCTGTTTGCTGTCATAGAAGAGTAAAAAAAAAAAAAGAATGAACAGACAATATTCGCATTTGAGAAGCTGTTAGAGAATTTGGCTATTTTTTTAAATTAAAAAACATCTCAAAATTATTAACTGATCATCAATGTAGTTGGCAATTAATTTAAGAGTCGATTAATAATTGATTAATTGCCGCAGGTCTACTTAACTTAAAAAATCCAATGCATTTTTTAAAAACCATATTTAAAGACATTTTAAAGGCTAAAATTCAGATTACTGGTATTTAGACATTTTAAGAGGCTGGGCACCCTGGTGTTCAGTGACTTTTCAGTACCAGCACTGTGTGCAGGTTCTTAATTTTTAAAACCAAAGTATTGGCATGGAGTATTGCTTATTTATATTAAATTCTATATATGGTGACAACTCTAGTTTGAAGCACAGAGAAAACACTTATTTGTGCTCCAAATGCATCTGTGCTCACAGAAAGTTGAGTTAACTTAAGTATTTTACAGAAAAAAAAAATCTGACTGACATGTACATTCTATTAGATAAAGCCACAAGTTTTATCCAATTCATTTTGTGGGACCGCAACTAATGCCTTTAACCGTTTTAAATGTCTTATTGAGGACTAGATGCATATTTCTACGACAAAATGTGGAGATATAAAGTATATTTGTGCATTTTTTCATTAATATTGTAAGTACGCCCTTATAATTCATTAAGCAGTGGACTTTAACCAGTGTTCATTTTGTTGGGTGACCTGGTTTGGAAAAAAAAAAAAAAAATCTCTCCTGTCTCCATGTCTGCTCACCCATTAATGCCCGGGCTGTAGCGCCTGGTCTTCCACAGGCTGCTACATGAGGACTCTACATAGTGTCCATTGCAACCGTAGGACAGCAGCGGGTTGATGCCGTGGAAAGTGTTGGCTCTGTTCAGATGCCTCCTGCGGCCAGATGAATGTGACTGATAGTGGTGGTGCTTGTTCCCATGCTGATTTTTCATGCCGGTGGGGGTGTGGCCGAAGAATTGTTGCATGCTGCGACAGTGTTGCTGAACAGTACTGTGGAAAGGCGGAGGGGGATGTTGCCTCCGAAGATTGTTCTCGTTCAACTCGTGCTCACCGTAGTGTAGAAACCGGCTGGCCTCTTCTGCCACGTTCAAATTGTCGATTTGCAGAGAGGAGCCGGAGGGCGACGAGCTCTCGGCCTCCGAGTCCAGAGAGGAGGAGGACGGCGACAGCGAGCCCTTCCTCCGGACACTTCCCCTCTCTCCGCCGCCGTCTCGCTTGGGCAGTTTTCCAAACACACCCCCCGGCGGCACGGCTAGATTTTTGCAGTACTCGCCGTTTGTGTCCGTGGAGTTCACATTTTGCGCCGCAAAGTTGCGTTGGTGGTGAAAGTGGTTGTCGATGCCGGAGTTCGCCTCAAATCCCTGAGAGGTTTCCCAAATGTGCATCCACAGGGAATTGGCAGGTCCCTTCTGCTCCGGCTGGATCCAAGCGGTCCTGGGATCCATTGGAGTCGACTTTACCGAGAACCTCTTCACGGGAAAATAACTGCCGAGCAATTAGGCAAATGAAACACTTTGCACTCAAGGAAACAAATAAATCCTACCGCGCTGATTTACTTGTTATCCTCGAAGTGCTTCATGTCTGGAAACTGGTTTGATTTTTCAAGCGGTTTGCCCAACTCCACTCCCCATGTAAGCCAGCCAATATGGCGCACCCAGCAGCACGGATCAGCTTCTGCGCATGTCCGAGGGATTTAAATCTTTGAACACACCCCTCAGACAGAGAGGTGCGTCAAGTCCCATACATACAGGCCGGAGAAACCGGAAGACACTTTTACAAAACACGAATTTAAATCTTTGTGTATATAATTTTTTTCTCTTTTTTGAATACACTCTTTGGTTACCCTGACGTGTTTATTATTATTTATAATTGTAGACTGTAGTGATATGGTGATATGGGTTGTGGATAAAATAAAACATTTGGACATATCTTGGAGTTGGGGTAACATGATGTTTTATAGACCAAATAACTAATCGATTAATGAAGAAAATGATCGGAGCTGTTTGTCGGGATTTCCCTCTTCATTTAAGTTGGCAATTCACAAATATAATAAAACTGGAAAATAAAATGACTTGGATTGAATAATTTGTTTCAAATGTGGTTCGTGCTTTTATTTTGAAGGCTATGCCGGAAGCTTTTCTGTTTCACCATTTCACACAGATCAGCCCGGGCAGGACAAAACGTGATAGTTGTAATAATTTGACTGGATCATTAGTCGCTGCTTTTATCACCAATTTTGTATGTGACTGTTGATGTGGTGGTAAATGACTGTGAGCGATAATGTATGAACAGCTGTCGGTTTTTGTGTTTAGTAAAAGAGGTTTGTAGACTTATTCTCATTCAGCTAAAATATGCATATAGGTCAGTATGTGGAATCCTTAACCTCAGAGAGGAATATCATGGTTTTATATATTGCATTGAGGCAGGCAAAGAATCACCAAAATAGACAGGATTTGATTCACTAGGTAGAAATTTTAATTTGAAAAAATTAAATATCCTCTGAAACTTTAAACTGTACAAAACATCTACTGTGGCAATCTTAACTTTCTTTAATACAAAACATTTATACCTCATATTTACACACACTTAAATGAAGAAACATTTACACCAGTGCCACAGTTAAACCAGAACATGTACATGTTTTACAAAATTTTAGAGCGTTACCTGAGTATCACAAAAAAGGATACAGTTGTGTCAGTACATTTACTACAGGGTGCTGACAGTTAAAAAGTTACAAAACCCAATTATACATGTCTCCAACTTAAAAAAAAAGTGGAAACATTTGCTACAAAATCAAACATTTTTAAAGTAGAAGTGCACATAAAAAAAAAAAAAATGCCTCAAACTGTTTTAGACAATACATTTAAATTTACTGATAGCCTGTTTCAGGAAGCAAACAAAACCCATTCATGACTTTTAAACTACCCAAATAGCCAGTCAGCAAGTTAAAATGGTCTTTCGTCATCGTTATCTTTACAATAGGCAGAGCCTGACATGCACATGTCCATGTGGATTTGTACAGTATGTGTGTCTCTCAGCTCTTGACCTGCCTGCAGATGGAGGCCAACTGGTTAATGTAGCTGGTAACAGCAGGGGGGACGCTCTGAGACGCTTCTCCTCTCCATCCTGCGAGGGCATCCAGGGCTTGTTTGGGGTTGCAGGGAGACAGGTCGTAGATGCAGTAGACGGCTGCTAACTGGACCTCCCATGGCACACCTTGGGAGAAGATATGATAATATTAGAAATTTTAATGCAAATACATCTGCTGGATGGTCTTTTCTCTTTGACATTGGCACATTATATTTATTTTATTTGATTTACTTTGCACAAATATGAAAACATGAACGAACAGGGTCATAAAGGACACTTCATATCATCACAACAGCCTGTTCTCCCTGTTGCCTTCTGGTAGGAGATGCGGGACTCACAAATCATGGACCAGCAGACTGAATAACAGTTTTTTCCCCCAGGGCATAAGACTACTGAATAAATAACCACAGTGCAATGTAACCTCTGTGCAATAGTCTACAAAAACTGGATGCAACCTTTTTACTTTTTACATTTTTTTGTTCCATGTTTATCCGTCTTCTGACATGATATTCTATTTTATTATTCTATATTTATATACTAATTATTTATTAATTTACTCTCATTTTGTAATGGAGCATCCCAGCCAAACCTTTTCACATGATTGTACTTATATAAGCAGTGTGACAATAAACAATTTGAATCTTGAATATTCTTGCGAGAAATACTGGAATCTGCTCAAATACATGCAAAGAAGGAATCATGTGCCTGTGCATGAAAAAGATAAACATCAGATTTGTGTGTCACAAATTATGATCTGTGACAGGCAGGTTGGGGGTGGGGGGGTTGGCAGCACTCTCTGCACACAATAGAGGCTCTGTACTAGTTACAGCCACACTGAATCATTGTGTATTCACCAAAGTGTTTCATATTTCATACCTTCAGTCTGTCCATGCCGACCAAAAGTGTTGATGACATTGGCGACAGTTACCACAGAGGAAACACACCTCTCTTTGATTCCCAGCTGACCAAGGCGTCCTAAAAGACAAAAAGATAAGGAAATTCTCAGCTGTCCTCTGGTCATTATTAAATTACACATCACATGAAATTATGGTTAAAGGGATAGTTCAGATTATTTAATGTGGGGTTGTATGAGGTAGTTATGGATCGTTGGTATACAACCTACAGTAGATGCTGGTCAGCACACCCCTAGTTTGGAGAAGCAGAGAGGAGTACGAGCATTGAAGCTAAGCAATGTACTGCCATGGACAGGATTAACAACAAAATGTATTTTAGCAACTTTAAAAAACTTAAACTAAACTAAACTAATAAATAAAAAATAAATAAATATCAGTTCAAGTGTACAGTATATTTAGAATATTGTCATGGCTTTACCTTGCTGTCAGACAGCCTTTTCTGACAGGAAACCGATGAGCTAAATATTGCTCTCTCCATAGGCGAGATCTGAAATTTTACTTCACAGAACACAGGAGTTGCTGATCTACCACTGCCTTGGTCAGTTAGTTTGTTTGAGCTATTGTGTGACTTCTTCTTCTTTACTCACAGTAAAACAAATGAACAGAACGAGGCAGTGGCAGACCAGCAACTCCCACGTTCTGCAAAGTAAAATGACTGATTTCACCCATGTAGTTTGGTTGGTTTGGAGAGAGGGATATTTGGCTTATATAATGGCGGTTTCCTGTAAAACAAGGCTCTGATGGCAAGGAAAAGCAGTGAAAATTTTAACAATAATGATCTTTTGTGGGTTGACCTTTTTTAAGTGGCTAAAACATCTTGTTGCTGATCCCACCCACAGCAGTTCATTGCTTAGCTTCTGTGCTTGTGCCCCTTTCTGCTTCAACAAACTGGGGGTACGTTAACCGCCATCTACCGAAAGCAATGCACTGATTGACTGATAAGTACCTCATAGAATCCAACATTAAATAATCATCATTATCCCTTTAACAGCCAAGTAAATTAACAAAACAACTGACCTATGAGTCGGAGTACAGTGGCAACGGTCACATCAGAGACGGGTGTTTGTCGATCTCTGGGCTGTGTCACCCAAGTGTTCATTAATGGCCACAACTCCTTACTGTCAAAGTAAATGGACCAGATTTACAGATGATTACATAGGTGGCTTGCTTAAAAATTGATAAATTACATTTTTAAACACTGTAGGTTCTAGTCAGAAAAAAACAAACATACCCTAATACATTTTCATAGGTCCACTTCCACTTCTTGTGTGTACAAAGGAGGTGCAGTGTGAAAACATGTTCCCAAGACTTAGTCCCCAGGTCGTCTCCGTGCCGGCTGTGTTTAGTGAAAGACAGGCTTGACTCTGACCGAACAGCCGACAGCGTTCTGGAGATCAGCTCGTCAATGTCACAGGGAGGACTCTGCAGAGATGCAGGGAGATTAGGCTTTAGATGGCTTATTCTACTTCATTTGAGTGGATATAGATGGGAGAGCTGGTAAAGTTGAGGCAATGTGATTGAGAAAATGAACTGTCTCTAAAATCAGGCATAGGGGGTAGAAATCAAACAGCGTCACACACATAAATGCCCTAAAACGTGTCCAACATTCAAAGAAAATGAATACAAAAGCATTGTTTTCATCAGTCACTTCATTTGAAAGTCAGATAATAATACTCTATGTTTGGGTAAAATAAGACATGCGACATGACAAATATGGAAGAATCCCAGCTCTACAAATATTTCACCTTCTCCCAACCAAGGAATGCTGAAAGGCAGCCAAGGAGGTTTTCTTCTGCTTTCAGTTTGGTGACAGCATGTATTGCCTGGCACATAGAACTGCTGTGCGAGAGAACACTGGGCCACGTCGTCACCATGAACAAAATCAGCTTAGCAGGGTCTGGGAAATCTGCAGCAGGGAAGACACAATAAGAAAGGAAAGTGTTAATCAAATCTGAACCTATGCAGTGCCAAAGGTGTCACGGAGATAGCAGTATTTAGATTATTCTTTGGTTTCTGGTAACACATGTAAAAACAACTGAACTTGACTTGCAGTGGCTTTGAATTAACATCTATGTGTATGTAGGTGCAATAAAGACAGTCTTCACATTTTAGAGGAGGGGCTTAATTAGTCACAATTAGTTCAAATACCAGTGTGTGTGTATTAGAGTGTGTTTGAGTGTTTTAAGAAACAGTACGACACAAATCACACTAACCTTCAGTAAGAATGCAGTAGGCCAGGATGCGAGCCTTCTCCCAGTCTCTCTCCTGTCTACAGAGTCCTGTGTAGACTCTGCAGAGGGCCTGCACGTAGTTTCTGCTGAGGTTTCTTTTCTTTGCTTTCAGTTCTTCCAGGATGACGGAAATCATATAATCTACTTTAAGCTGAAGAGAAAAGTGAGAAAGATGCAAGTTCGTTTCACATGGACACATGCTTTTAAAAACGATACACAGGGTTCAAAATTAGCACCATCCACCAGCCAAATGCTGGTAAAATATGCAAGTGCCTGCTAGATTTGCTTCACTCACCAGCTAATAAACAAGGTAATTACTGAGTGGCTGCTTTTTTAAGTGCTTGAAAATTGAGTAATCTATAAAGTGTATGGCCTCGACCAGACAGAGCACGTTTTTGCAGTGACGTGTCTTTTTCCAGTTGTTGTCTGCAGAGCGAGCAAGCACTTGTAAGGCGTGTAATATTCTCCACATGCGGGGACGCATGTGTGCCTCAAAGGTGCACTGTGGTACTCAACCAAATAGCACTACACCTCTGCTACTATATGGATATTTAAAGCATATGTCCAGTTGTGTCCAGTGCACTCTGGTTTCACTTTCACAACAATAATAGTATAAATGAATGAAATGAAATTCTGTCAGTGAGAATAAACAACTAAAATATTGTTCTAGCAATAAATATATAAGGAATTACAGTCGACACATGTTCCGCTTTGAGTTTCAATCAGTTATGCAGATAAGAAATATGATTTAGGTGAAATTTAGGTGTGTGCCAAATAACCTCACAGAGATCACCTGAAAATGCTAAGTCTCTCAAGAATGTACTGCCACTCATACTGGAAAAACAATGCAAAGTAAGTCAGAATTAAGTCAGTGGATGAAGACAAGACCAATAAATAAGTAAATCAATCAATATATAAGCAAAATAATCCTGTATACTCACCGAGCTGCTTTGGTAAATCTCAGCGATAACTTCCTTCTCTTCACTTCTCATGACAGGCTTTTTGGGCAGGTTACCAACATACAGGTGGCTCTGGATCACAGGCAACAGATCAAAACACTGGTCTTCAATTTTCTTTAAGGCGTTAACTACTAGCTCTGCAGGTTCTCCAACTTCCTTCAATGGAGCGGCTGTCTCATCCGAGAGCTGTTTGAGGCTCAGGGTCTGGGGTGAGGGGGTCTCCTCTCTACTGTTTGTGGAGGAGGAAGGCACCTGCTTGCGACTGACTGTAGGAGAGCAGTTATCTAACCTGAGACATTTTCTGTTTTTAGGCTGAGGCAAACTCATGGACAGTCTTTTCTCTCCTCTCATCTCAGTCTTGGTGAAGGCTGTTGAAGTGGAGTTAATAGTTTTAAAACCAGACATCTGATTGACGGCTGTTGGAGGTAACGTTCCGCTCTCTGATGAGCAAATGCTGAGATTAACATTCCCTCTGAGGATACTCAGAGTTCGGGCGTGGGCAGAGAGCTCTGGGTACATGGTGTCAAGAATCCTCATGGAGTTTTCCTGAGATGGACTGGAGGAAGACGATGGGGAAGAATTCATTGCTGTCGGGGGCAGGCGCCCTGGGACCGGGACTGCGTGCTTTGGAGTGGCGGAGCCGAACTGAAGCGGTGATGAGGGGACTCCGTTTGGAAGGAGTGGACTGTTCAGAGAGGAGGAACTTTGCTGCTGGCTGTTGGGTGTCAGGTGGGCCTGGACAGGAGTGGTAGGTGAAGCCAATCTATCCATGGGTGAGGGAAATGACAGCTTCCCAATAGCCTGCCTTGGATTGATTGATTTGCCCACCTTTGGAGGTGTGCTCAGAGGGGTTAGCAGACGAGGAAGTGGATGACCTATTTCTGTGCGAACTTGGCCAATGCATTCAGGTGGTTTAGCTGTAGTTGAACCTGCCACCGGGCTAGGTGCTTCCTGTCTGATCATAACAGGGCTTTGTTTTTCAAGCATGTTTGTATATAGTTCCAAAGATTTATTTTGTCCATGTGTGGCAGCAGCAGTCTGCTTTAACGAGTCAGTAGGACTAACAGTGTCCAATTTACATTTCCTCACTTTATGTTCACTTGCATCAGTGCTGTCCTGAGGCAAGTCACTGACAATAGCCTTTTCTTCCTCTAAATTGGGCACAGGCTTTAGAGGTTTTTTGCCTGGTGAAATGAAGTCAGTGTTAGCACTGACATTCAGTTTTTCTGGGCTCGGATGAGTTTCCAAATTGTGCAACTTTACAGTGGGAAACAGACATGTAGGACTCAACCCCCTGCAGACAGAATGTACATTTTCTTTCAAAGATTCACAGTTAACAGTCTTTGTCTGTGGGGAGTCAGAAGGGGAAGGCCCATGGTCTTTTAGGCTTCCACTGTTCGATGTCTCTGTGTCAACATCCTTTTTGGAAGGGCTTTCAACATTTGCTTCATTAGATTCCTTGTTAGCACAGGACTCGCCATCTTCCATCTTCAACAGTGGAGACGGAGGTGCATTACCGCCATTTGATTCCGTGGGAGGCACTATTACATCAACTCCTGCAGTTCCTCGGGCTTCATTTCTGTCTTCATCCCCAAGAGGTTTCATGGATGCATCATTTTTAGGCCCCTCATCAACATTTTCTTTTGTGACACTATTGATGCCGTCCTTGCTGCTTATCGAACGGGGATCACCTCCTGGCACATCTGTGTCCTTGCTGGAACACTCTTTATTCTCCTGGGGCTTCAAGACTGTGGCACCTTGACTGTCCTGACCCAAACCACAAGAGTTCTGATGGCCTTTTCCCATTCCTGAACCATTTTCTGTATTTGTAGCCTCAGCGTCTCTCACAGAGTCAACAAATGTTGAGGAACTAACAGAGGAAGTAACTAGCTGTACATCTCCTGCTTCCTCAGAGATTACAGTGGTATCGCTTCTTTTGGGTGACTCTCCACCATCAGGAGTGACTGTTTCGGCACCAGTAACATCACTGGGACTTGTGTCTACATCCATCTCTGGAAGAGTCTCTGACTGATTCTCCTCTCCTGATGCATTCTCAGTTTCACAAACGCTATTGGGATTTACAGTGCAGGATGAATCTTGACTTTCAGTGGTTAATGGCACACCCTCAACCAAAACTGTTATGTCTGATGTGGAAGAAGACGACGATGAGGATGCTGATACTAAATGCACAGTTGCTGGCTCCTGCTCAGTCTGCATGTCTGCTACATCTGTACTGTTTTTGTCCTTCATTTCTGTAACACCGATCAACTCATTTTGTTCTGAGTCTTTGGAGTAACTTTCACTGCAAATGCTTTCCACTTCCTGTGTTGTGATCACTGGGAAGTCCACATTCTCCTCTGTTGGTACTACAGAGGATTTTGGACAGTGGCCTGGCACCGATGTTGTGATGAGTGAGGATTCTTCTTGTTGAAGAGGAACAGAGTCATCAGAAGGTTTGGGATGGTTTTCCTTTTCTCCATCTTCTGTCTCCATAGATTCCATCTTTGTGTCCTGACAGAAATAAATAGGGTTGTGATTTGCAGTAAGATACAACCACCATGACACTTTGAAAAGGACCAGGCCAATGAGAAGGCAAGAAAACTGACCACTTTGGAATTACATTACAGGAGCTTCACAATCACATCTGTTCAGTTTTGAATTAAGTTCATTCATTGACATTATAACAAGAATTATTGTATTGTAGTTATATAAAGAAATTACAACACAGCATCTTAACATCATAAATAAAAATAAGAGAATGCATATTAGTCAGTAATTTAAAAAAAAAGTATTTGCATTAAATATGACTGAATTCTTACCAAATCTGGTACTGGTGATAGGCACGGAAGCATTGGTTTGAACAATGCCAGTATCTCCTCAATAGATACTCCAGGGCTGCTTGAGCCTGTAGATGACTCCTCAGCTTTGTGTTCCTTGGACGATCGCTTGCTCTTTTTAGGAGTGCTTGTTGGCTTCCTGGGACTTGCTGACTGCAGACTTGCTGGATGCTCGATGCGTTTAAGCCCGCGAGGAGACGGTTTTAATTGTGTAAACGTGGCTTTTGTCTCCATGAGGTAACTGTGGGATTCACTGGTCTTGTGAGGAGCATCCTGGGACTCGTTACTCAGATGAGAAAACAGCCTGTTTTGTGGAGAGGAGGGCAGATCTTGCTTGGAACTGGACCCTGAAGTTACAAGAATAAAAGAGAGGATTGCACACATCAGGTAAAATCAGGAAGTCACGTGTGTTGTTCAGAGGCAAAGACACTTGTTGTGTCAGTAATAATACACAGATATACAAGAGGGCTTGATGATGCCTCACCAGGTATGTGCAACAGCTGTGCAGAGTGCTGCTGCTGGGGTTCTACACACGCCCACAAATTCTCTAGCAGCATCCGGAACTTTTCTGAAAAACAGGAACAAACAATCAGATGCTACAAAAGTAAAAAAATGACATAAATCAGCTTTTAGGGATAATGAATGTGATTAGCTTGTCCAATTAATGTAAGAACTAATAAGTGAAGCCAACTGCAAACCTTTGTCAACTTTAGGCTCCTCAGGTGCACTTGCTTGTGATGATGTGCTCTTATAGTCTGTCGAGAAATAATTCAGATATTTAAATTTGAACTTAAATTTAATTTTAAGTCAGTCTCATATATTAGGACATTTGAAAGCCAAATAAAAACATTAAAAGTTTGATCATTCAGAAAAAAAAATCTTGTTTACTAAAAATCTAACATTGCATTGTAAGACTGTATTTGTAAATGAAGCTGCTGCTGTTTACCTTTGCTCCTTTCCCTTTCCAGTTTCATCAGTCTCACCTGCAAATGAATTGAAATGACACACAAATTAAGGTAAATTCAACAGTATTAAAACATATTTACACCAATCTGCCTCATGTAAAGATCATATTGTACCTGGAGGTCATGAATATTTCTCTCTAGCAGAGTCTTCTCTTTGGTCAGTTGAGATATTTGATGATTCTGTTTGCAAACTGATTCTGAAATAAACCACCAAACAAGCATATAAACACAGATTCAAGACATCCTTGTGAACATAAAATAAGTCTTTATATTGTGTGAAATCCAGTGTTCAATGCCAACCTTCGAGCAGTCTAACTTTATTTTCAAGGTTGTCCTTTCTGTTGATGAGAAAACAACATGAAACCTTTTAGCATAATTATTTTTCTTACAAACAAAAGAAGATAAACAGCAAACAATGAATAATCATAATGTAGCACAAAGTTATTTAAAGTCTCATTACCAAAACACAAAAAGACATAGTAGGAGAGGGAAAGACACGGCACTCATTTGTGTCCAATTTAAGACACCGCATTTCTCAAGTGTCAGTTCTTACATGCTTGTTGTCTTGGCGTTCTCCTCAATCAGTTTTTCAACTCGATCTGCTTGTGCCTGAGATTTCTTCAAAGATGTCTGAGAATGTGAAAATAAACAAAGACTTTCTTGAGCTACATTTGATTGGATATTTAAAGAGCTCCTGAGACCATTCATTATTAGTCGTGAAATTACATAAAATTTAAATGACTAAAGTGTATTTGGAAAGCACCTTTTTTACTTACCTGCGTTTTCAGCAAATCATTTTCTACCACGGCCTTTTCCCTCTTCAGCTGTGCATTTTCAAGTGACTGTGTTTCTGTCAGTTCTAAGAGTTTGTAAGACAATTTCACAAAAAGTCAAGGGCGCATTTTTTATTTTTTTTGTTTGTTTGTTTTAAACAAATTATGCAACTATTCAATGGTTAAAGCTACAGTAGAATGCAAAGTACCTTTCACTTCCTTCAGCTCGTCTTTAAGCTTATTTTTCCTGCGGGATATGAAAAACACAAGTTAACATTTTATCTCAAACATAATGCCATTATGATAATAATATCTGCACTGTCATAACATCACACAACAGGACATAATTATCTCATACTCTGCCATTATCTTGGTGTTTTCCTGTCTCAATCTGTCCATCTCTTCAGACATCTGTCCATATGCTTTAAGAGCAGTCTATATGAAATAAAAAAGTTGGGGAAACAGAGATGGTTAGATTTTGTGTTGTGGCACTAATATCAACAAATTCCTGAGAATGTTCTAAAATGTGATCCTAGAAAGAAAGAGCATACCTTCTTTTCTTCCAGTTCTGCTTGCACAGATTCATAATCTGCTGTCTTTTTCTCCAGAGTAACCAATCTAAACTGCAGCTCCTCCAACTGTTCTTGAAGCCTGATCGAGTCGCTGCAGAAAACATCCGGGGCATTAAAACCAGTTTCATGAAATATGAAAGAACATAGCGGTGAGAGCATTCATTCCCCATTATGTCCTGGCTGGTGTCTTTGCACACATATTGTTGGTTGATATTTGGTTTTCAAAAATATAGGCCTATCTGTCTGTCTAGATTATATTTCAGCATAAGACAGTTCACTTAAATTCATACACTAAACAATTTATCAATGTGTCTACACTAGAAGAGAAATTCTTTAAATAACTTCTTTCAAAAGCTCGAGTCAATTTCCTTTGTCAAGCATTGCTCTGAGATATCTTCAGTCATTTAGAAGCTACACATGATCAATTTTTTTCAGTGATGTAATAAATGAATACTGGGGTAAAGAAAATTTTTAATCTATCCTTGGGAGCTGCCTAGAGAAACAGTCAGAGACATTTTACCAGCTGACATCTAGGACAAACGTTATGTGTTGCTTGCTAGGTGGAATAAACAGAGTAGCTTACAGTTTGGGGAGTGTAATATTGACAAAATGTTGTTTTCAGTTTTCACGCAATAGTCTTGCTATCGATGTATAACTATATTTAGTAAAGGAATTCAAAATTTATCCCTTTAGTTAGCATACACACAGACTTTAAGAGACACTTGGTAAAAAATTAACGTTAACAATAGGTACGCACAAATTATTAGTATTAAACGTAGAGAGCTTACATCTGATACCTAACGTTAACGTTAACCTGACGGGATCTGTAGAAATCTCAGTACAAAGTGTGTTTCCTGAATATTGACAAGTATATAGGAGTATTGTCAGTGTCCACGGCTAGCTAACTGTATTTTTTTTAATGATAAAACGCATCACCATGGTAATTACACTCCGTTAACACTCACTCTGAAACTGTTATCTTCTGTTTCAGTGCCAGGAATGACGACACATATTCGTTCAGGCTCTGCAATGACATACGGGAAAAAACAAAAACAAAAACAAACAGGGAAATTCATTATTACCCACACTTTCACTTGAACAAATAAGATAAGAAAAACAAAACAAAACACATGGATTGTGACACGACCGGCAGAGACTATTCATGTTCAGTCTACAAAGACGAAACACAACTTTTTTAATTGAACTTTTCTGTCATAGAGATGATCTGACCTGATGCAAAACAGAGCAGTTTTGACAGTTTCCGACCGTCGCGTCCGCGGCGATCGCGACCATTTTGGACTGATTGTCCCCAGGCATCATGGTAAGACAGACTCCGAAACCCTCACAGTCGTTATTTTATACAGTATAAAACGAATAGCATATTCCGATGTCACAAATTCCACACAGGTTCAAAACAACTTCACATTTTCGCGTCTCCCACGTTGACCAAGGACCCGAGCCAGGACCCCACAGGGGTAGCCTCATGATTTGCCGGTTAAAATCAAATAATTTATCTGTCTCGACGTTATGACTACATTAAAATTATGATGTACATTCGATTAAATACGAGTAAGGCATGTGTTCCGTTATATGTTTCATTTTTTTCCGGCTGAAATATAATTTTTCCGGTCATTCGGATTTTGCTTCAGGCAGTTCATTACGGCATATGGGGGCGTCTCCAATACAAATGCGTCACAGCGTCAGCGTTTACCGACTGACTGGTAGGCGTAGTGTAAGCGCGTAATGCGGGCACTGTAACATTAGTGTGACGTTCTCCTTTACATGTAAAACTTTGGTAGTTTACAGTGTTGCCACTTACTTTAACAACATCGCAAGTAGTTGGCACGGCATATTTCAGTGAGTTAAACATTCGACGTATTGAAGTAACCACGTTTCCGACCTTGCATCGGATCTGATGTGATTGAAATTAATGAGACGATATCTGGTATACATAACTTCCCTGGTGGTCTAGTGGTTAGGATTCGGCGCTCTCACCGCCGCGGCCCGGGTTCGATTCCCGGTCAGGGAACTAACTGTTTTGTCCTTGTTCATTATTTAGTTCCTTTTCCGTGCCGCTCCATGTTTAAGACCATTTTAAAATGTAGCACCAGTTTAATTTATATAAGTTCAGAAGAATTTCTCAGACAAAAATGTAGATTCGTTTTTGAAGCATTTAAAAACAAACTGTCCGGTTTTATAAAATCCTTGAGACATTTGTGTTAATTCATGAACACTACTTGACTCATTAGAATTACTTTTAAGTAATTCATTCTCTCTATATCATGTGTTTTGATTATTATACTTCCTAATTTAAACTATTTATTTGCATTTGTGGCAGTCATGTTCTCAGTTGTTCTGTAATGGATTAATATGTTCCACAGATGCCTGTCTGAATTTCAATTCTATAAAGTTGGGGGGGGGAGAACGCCCTCTTGCTATGTAACACTCTACTCCTATATTCAGTTTCTATACATAGTCAGTAGAGGGTACTGTTGTACTGGTATCAGTGTTCCTAATCCTCTCTCTCCCTTTTAGTTTCACACACACACACACACACACACACACACACACGCACAAAGCACAACACAACAACTACAACACAGACACTTTGGAGGTCATTATATGTTTGAATCTGAAAAGCTTTACCATAAATAAAAAGAGACTTCTTTTAAGCAGAGTTTGTTATGCTCCTTATTACTGTGGCAGCAGATCGTCTCCAGCCTGGTGATTCCAAGAGTTGAGAGGAAGCAGCTAAAGGTGCTAGGAGATTGCTGTCGGTCGGTGCATCCTGATGGAAAGATAATAACTCTGTAACTTCAGATGAACCTTCTTAGTGTAGCCTGGAGGCTGAAGAGCCAACTCTCTCCAAACAGATGCAGTCAGAGATAGCATAGTTTCTGTAAAGTGTAAAGGGCATGCTTTCTCTCTTCCTGTCTTCCTCTGACAGATAATCTCTTCTGTTACCTGACATTGGTTGGGTAACACTTTGGATGTTGCCAGATTTATCTCGATCACCTTTGTCATCTGCAGGAAGCCTTTGTCTGATCACTATCTTTGTATAAACAAAAGTGCTTCATCCTCTTAAGCCCTTTCTTCTTGTGTGGTTGGATTTTCTCCTCTCTGTTTTTTTTTTCTTTTTTATGCTGCTGTAGCAAATTATACAGAGTGAGTTGGAAATACATGCTGTCTAATGCAAATCAAATTATAAGTCACTAAAGCAATTAATGATGTGTTTTTGAGAGCCTAATTACTGAATAAAGATTCAGATCTCTGAAGAGTGCAAAAACTGTCACAGGACTAACTCACGTTGACAGAAAAAAGCTGACATTTGCATTCACACCAACAGCAGTTTAGAGTTTCTAATGCGCCTGTAAAGGAAGGAATCTGTTTCTGCATGTTGGTCTGTGTGTATGTCCTCATAAATCTCAAGAACTGTTCATCAGATCGACTTGACACTTGGCAGATGTATTGCTGGGGACCCAGTTCTGAGTTTGTTGCATTGGGTCCTGATGGTGGCGCTATAACAAGAAATTTTGCATTGTGGCCAGTAACTTTTGAAACACAAGTTTCAGTAACAAAATTCCTTTTTCCCTCTGGACTTAAGCCCAATTGCATCTAGATCAATTTTCTGCCATTTTTAATTTTTCACTGTTCCTACAAATGTTGAGGAATTGTCACTGGATTCGGTAGAGAACATCTACGGATAAAGCCAAAAAACAAGGTTGGATTTTGATTGCTCAAATGCTGTGGGCAGAGAATACACTGCAGTACAAAATATGTACATATAATATAAATATCCTTTGTGCTGTTTCAACCACATTTAATGTATACAGTATATATGACTGTCAATGACAAATTTGGTGCCATTTGGCCAATAGGTGGTGCTGGAGCAGCATCACTGAACTATAAGAGAAGAACCCTCACTCTGACTGTATATATGTGTATCCTTTGCATTTCTTGAGAACCATCCAAAAAACCATCCAGTCAACTTGGTGGGTATATTGCAGAGGTCCCAAGGAAGTGCAGTGTTGAGTGTGAAGTTGACCGGATGAGCAGTTTTTGACAAACACTGCAAGCAGCACTTCCAGGGCCAAGCAATTGGCTTTCTCTGAATGCTGGGCAAATGCTCTGACTGGCTGTGCTCCAAACGGACTCTGCACAATACAGTGGATGACAATGCAAACTCCAGAAATACTATATAACACGGTGCTGAAAAACAGGTTCACACAGATTTTCATGTAATAATTACAATAAAATAGTACAGTATTAAACTTCATTATTTCATAATTTTATTTTAAAAAAAATGTTAGAAATATAAAGTGTTTTCCTGTGCCACCACTGACACAAATAATATACAGTGTAATATTAAATAATGAATAGGATGCATTTACATGGTTTAATTATTTTGAACACAACAGATTTTTGATATATGTGCCTCTTCTCTTCTCTTCTCTTCTCTTCTCTTCTCTTCTCTTCTAAATAAGATTGAGTTTTGACATGACACGGGTGCAAAGTGGCTGATGACAGTACATTCCACACACAGTACATTGGGGGTGGTTAGAGTAATCTGACTCTGTGTGTGTCTGTGTTTGTATGTGTGTGGTGTTGCTTTTGTCAGCAAAGTGGCAATAATTAATAAAACAGTTTTGCATAACTGAAGGCCTTGCAGGAATTTGCTTGTGAATAAACAAAAACATAAAACACTGCTATCCTGACCTACATTTATTCAGTAATACAGTGTCTCCACACAGACAGTCATACAGTGCCCACAGCTGACCAACTATAAATCAACTTCAGAGAGTGGTTGACACAAAGGAAAACCCCTTTTTCTGTCTGTACCCACCTCTCCCTCTGGCTCACTCCCGCTTTTTCTCACAGCATTTTTCTATGACAGCACCAAATACATAGATGCCCTCCCTCCTCCCTTTTTTCTTTTTAGTCTGTTTCTCTCTGTTCCCTCACACTCTTCTTCTTTCCTCCCTTCCTCACTCTCTCTCTCTGAAGGCCTTAGGGCTGTGCTCCGGGGATTATGACAATGGGGATTTTGTTTTGGGCATCTGTGTCTCCTTGACTTGTTGAGAAATGACTAAAGAGTAAAGCCCAGACACCAATATGTCATAGGTGTTGAAATGGCTAATACCACATTGGCATTACTGTTAGCCAGGGCGCTGGCTCTCGTGCTGCACTTCACTGCCGACTGAGGACTAGAGCTTAAAAATAAGCTACAGGATCATCTCTTTTTGTTTCATCATCTTTCGATATGGCATACAATGCTAATTTGTAATGTGGTGTTGCATTAACCACACAGTTAAATGGTTTCAAAAGAACTGCTGAGGATAGCTCGGTCCAGGAAACCAAACTCAATAGAGAAAACAGAAAAAAAGTGTTTGTTAATGCAGCAAACAGGTCATATTTACTGGTATACCTCAATTCCACATAGGCTAAAATACCTATAAAGAACAGTCATAGCAGGAAATCATACTGAAGGCCCATAACTGCTGGACACGTCCTATCCTCTAAGTTTAAACCTGTCCCACCAGTATTTTTTGTAGTAAAGTGAAATTTGCCACAAAACCCACACAAAATGGAGCAGCAGCAACTCTCTATGCGACATGGGCAGGATAAAGTTAGCAACTAGCTGGTAAAAACAAGGAGCATTTAGCTGCTAAAGAGAAAAGTATTTCTCTCAGTAGTTGCCGAGGACCAAAAACAGCTAAAAGATGACTGAATAATGAGCTAACATTCATCTGGTGGCCAGAAACAAAACACTAATGCTAATTCTAATGCTGGTCCGTGACAGCTGGATGTCTAAATATGTAACTGCGTGCTTAACATCTTTGTGACGTGAATGACCATTACGAGGAAATCAACAATCTTGCAGAATGCAGCACAGAAAACCACCAACTGCTCAATGTCAGCGAAACCAAGAAGCTGATTGTTGATTTTTGGAGAGAGGAAGCAAAGACACACACCCCTGTCTACATCAGAGGAGCTTACAGTAAGTGGAGTTACTAAACAGTTCTAAGTTCCTGTTAATTAGCATCACAGAAGACCTGTCATGAACGTCACACATTTCCACCTCGGTAAAGAAGGCTCACAAACAGCTGCATTTCTTAAGGAAACTTAAGAAGGCAAAATTCCTGTGTCATGTTCTTGTCAACTTCTACAGAGGAGCAATAGAAAGCATCCTGACTGGAAACACCACAAACTGACATGGCACAGCATGTCCCAGGACAACAAAACTCTGCAGTGGGTGAAACAAACTGCCCAGAACATCATTGGCACCCACCTACCAAGTGTCAGTACTGGGAAGGTGAGGTGCCTGCGCAGAACCTAAAGGATACTAAACCACAATACCCATCTCTGCCTCAAGACTAAATTGTTAGTCAGTGAGAAGAATCTTAGTTGATCAAGGTTTCATTTATCCCTTAGCTGCAGAAAAAACCCACCTCAAACTCCATTTGGGATTCCATTAGATCTGTCTGTGTTGGCAATTGTTGCAACACAAACCTTTTCTCTTGTAACACTGAAGTCACTGGCACATTGCTGCTTCACCGTGCTGTAGCTGCCATTGGCTAGTTAGCGGCCCTATTAGACTGGGACAAAGCCTCTGAAACTGATGGACGCCAGTTTGACAACAAGGAATAATTACAATACTGACTTGATTTACGACGACTCAGACCAGGACTCTTCTGACTCTGGGAACAATGAAGACCGAGTGGGTTCAGGCAGGGATAGAATGCGTGAAGTAGCTGGGGAGCGAGTTTGTTGCGTAGCGAGTTCGTTTGGAAGTAAACATCATCTATCATGTCGATAAGTCTGCGAGTATTTGCTTTTATGAAGTTGGAAGTTATTTATCCCCGTGTTTTGAACAATTCTTGTTGCTGGTTGTTCTGACACATCCAGAATCATTACCCTTGTGGCGTTAGCATTAAAGAGGCAACTCACTTTGTCCTGCCAAATTTATATTAAATAATTAAGTTAGTATCATAAATGGGAGATAACTAGTTGATTAATGGCTTGAACTAATGAGTACATGTCGACTTAAAAAATGTTTAGTCAGGGCAGCCCTACTGGCAAGAGATACATAAGTATCCATTGCTGTACCATCAGACTACAGTTTCCACAACTTCATTTCATCATACAACCTTGTGTTGTAAAATGACATAACTTGTGCCTTGATATTCACAGATAGAGTTCTCCTGAGTCCCAGTCTGTTGTTTGCAGTTTATTGAAAGACAGATTCTTTCTCAGGGCATAATGACAACATGGTGCCCAGTTGAAGACTTCATCCTTCAAAGTATGACTGAAGGGATAAAGTTCCCCTCCTGAGCTCTTTTCCCCCTGTGCATGAGCACATTTAGACATTTGAAGTTTTACACCATCTTGGAAAGATCAAATTCACTCAATTTGACAGCTGAAAAGAATGAAATAAAAACTCACGCCACAGCTGAGATGCTGACATGACACGCATTGGTTTATTGTTATTTCATGTACACTGTAAAAATCACATTGAAATGGCATTAGCCATCATCTGTCATTGCTTTTGAACCATAACCAATATGTAATGGGTTATTATTGTGCCACATCAATGCATGCAATACATGACGTGTAATAATGTTGGAATATGCAGTGGAAAATGGAGCAGTGACTCCACAAACTTTTTGTTTACACTCAACAACTTTTGTAAATGATCATCAGTCAAAGTTGACTTTTCTTAATTGGGCTTTTGATATCATAATTTTTTTCTCCAAAAATAAAATGAATGTTCTGAATAAAAAAGGTGCATTTTGTCAGCATGAAATCATATGAAACATAATACAAAATATAAAGGTAATGGGCTTAGGGTTGAGTAATAAAAGAACACATTTATACTGCTTATTAATACAGTCTTTCAGCAATGCTGTATTGAAAAGCCAATAAATAAAACAAACAATACTGTACATGGGTCACACAATTCATTTGTTCTTTCCTGAAACTTGAGGAATTAACATTGATTTGGTGACAGAAGACAATGTTTTAGCACCACTGAGAATGAAAGTAGGTTCACACGGCCCTCTTAGAATCGTTCTCTCATGTGTGTTTCATTTTTTTCTTTCCTCTTTTCTTTCATATGACAGCACAAAGCTTCCTGCTATTGTCCAGCTATCAAGGAAGCCCCCTTTGATTATTCCCAGCCTGTTTTTTATCAAGCCTTAGAGCAAAGTTATGTTTTTTTTCTTGTTTCTTTAAAACATCCCTTTTCATTATCAGACCCCAATTGATTCCAATTGATCAAGAGCTGCAGTGCAGAGTGGGGCGTAACACATGTTGTTGCGTGGCAGTGCCTGAACCCTCGTCAACCGCTTTTTCTCTGTTGGCCTGCCATCATTGGTCTTTGGTTGACTGGGAGATGTTGGGTGTCCTGGGTGCAGATCTGTGCGGTTACATACAGTATATAAACAAAGCTGGGAGTTTTCAGGTTTTCAGTTTCTTTTGGACATGTCAGTCCTACTCGCTTTAATCACGATTCCCATTTTGCTAGTTCCTCCTCATAATTCTCTCCTTTTTTTGTACTGTCCTGATCACATTCCTGTGGAGTGCTGTCAGCATCAAGTTCTTGTATCCAGATGTCCGGCATCGCAGGGAGAAGAAAGGGCACTGCAACTTGCTCACACTTCCATTGAAATGTCATTTGTTTTTCAGTGCTCGCCACACGCTTAAAGCAAAAAACACTGTCTTTTCAAGCATGGACGTCAAATATGGTCTTTTGTCTATCTAACTACCCATCTGCCTGTGTCACAGACAGAGTCGCTCCAAATGATTATAGGTTTGAATTAGAACAGGACTGGCAGCACTGCTTGCCATAGAACTTGTGGTTGCAGACTCCATGCTGGGGGACCAGGTAACACCAGTTGAAGTAATCCCTGCATGCAAAGTCTGTGGACAAAAGAAAAAAAAACTAATTAAAGCATGGTTCTGTTCTGACAGGGTATTTTAAAATAACTGTCAGACCACAGAAGAAAAGAACCACAGTTTTAGTCATGCATCAAAGCAGCACTACATTATAGCTGCATTTCCACTGCGTGGTACGGCTTGACTCAGATCTACTTTTTTGTTTTCCACTCATACCAAGTACTTCTTTGGTATCAACTTTGTCAAGGTTCCTAGTGAGCTGAGCTGATACTAGATGTGAGGTGATGTGAAAACACTGCAGACCACTGATTGGTTGTGCAAAATCC
>JAJHUR010120754.1:1632-15984 GCA_027495735.1 Lutjanus campechanus
CTGGATGAGTCACTCAAACACAAGTGCATATGATTGCACAGTCAGGCACATACACACCTCGCAGACACAGAAACAATGAACACACACAATTTGGAATACCACCCGTACAGTCGGGCTCGAGGAATCTCTCCTGGGACAAGCAGCTGTCACTTTGGCCGCGTTAAACTCAAACACTGAGGTGATTTAAGACAGCGAGAGGTTACTGGCATGGCCTTCATTTCACTGCTGCCGCTCTCATCAATGTGCACCACCTGAGCTCACAATGCTTGAACTTTCTCAGCTTGCAACTGACAACCATATCAAAGAAAGCAACGCACACACATAGGCTTAAAAATCCTGACTGATACTGGATTTTGGGGGGGGTGAGTAAAATAATTCTTCACGTTCATAAAAAAGTTTTTCATATTGGCACATATTGAACACCACAGACATATTGATCTGATTTAGCAGATATAAAAAAGTTTTCATATCAGAGTTTACTGGACGACATATACACAATACTGATATAGACCGATATAATACTGATACATCGGCTGATATAAGTTTTTATATCAGTACATACCAGACAACATATACGCCCATACAGTACCTCTATAGACCAGTATATAGATATATCAGCCAATATACAAAAAGTTTTCAGGTTTCAAAACATACACTGATACCGATATAGACTAATATATTAATGTATCAGCCGATATAAAAAAAGTTTTCATATCAGCACATATTGGACAACATATACATGATACCGATATAGACCAATATAATAGATACATTGGGTGATAAAAAAAGTTTTTATATCAGTATGTATCAGACAACATATGTGCCCATACCGATATAAACCAATGTATAGATATATCGGGTGATATAAAGAAAAGTTTTAATATCTGCACATATCAGACAGCATTTATACTGATACGGATAAAGACCAATATATTGATATATTGTCGGATATAAAAAATTGCATGCATAAAATGCATATTGTACAACATATGTATATATATTGTCCAATATGCACATATACACCAATACCAATATAGACTAATACAGCTGTGATAGGCCAATATCAGCCCATATTGACCTACCAATATATCTGTCGGACTCTAGCTGATCTATATAAAGCCTACAAGCTGTACAAATATCTCTACATCATCATATACTGAACATGATAATACAGTGATGAGTCAGTCAAAACAAAAAAACCTCATCATCAAATTAGAATGAATAACCGAAATAGCACCCAAGTCAAATCAACGCCAACATCAAGAACTGGCACAAAAAAGATCAAGATTGAATTGGCTTTACCGAGCATACGCACAGCCAGACAGCTGGGACTTAAAACACACACACTTACACCCTCTCTGTGTACACACGCACGCTATTTAAACACATAATACAGCAGAACAGAAAGCACATTTGATCCAGACACACTTCCTGTATGCAGCTACAAATATGGTGACTAAGCCTATATTTGTCGCTCAGTTTGAAAACTAAAGTCCACATCAACTCAGAAATGTGTTTTGCATTTCATTACTTAACAGTTTCTCATTTGCTCAACTGAAATCTGCTTAAAAGAGATTTTCCGCTTGGCCCCAATGGTTCCAGTATGATATCAGCAAGCTTAATTCTAAGCTTTACGTGAACTTTAAAGCTATGTTAATTGTGTCATATTTCTCGCCATATTAAGCTACATGATGAGATTGGACTGAGGGATAGCATCAGTGTAGCCTATGGTACAGGTCCTTGGTAGGATTGAATGTAGCTGGTAGCAATGGTAGCAGAGTCATTGCTTAATTAAAGCCACTGGGCAGAAGACGCAGCAGTGGTAGTTTGCTGTCTAAATGGCTCTTTAGTGTTTTCTCCGCTATGCAGATGCTTTGATACCACTACAAAGTGTAGTAGTGTACATCCAGTTGTATATCACACCCCCTCTGCTATGTTCCCCTTGCTTGTTTCTTCCAGTTAAGCAAATCTTTTGAAGTGTCTTCCTTGGGGGGGGGGATAAAACAGACGTCCGGTCTTTGCCGGATTTAATATGTATGAAGGGAGCAGCTCTCCGTGTTGCTGCAGCCAGCTCGGCTTCAGCATCACCCACAGCAGCTTCAAATGCCAATCATCACGCTGGCGGAGTAAACTGACCGTTTGCCCGTGGCACAGTTGTTTACCAGGCTTGACCTGATAGATTGGAATATCAAATCGAGATAAAGGGCAAAGATTCCCTCTTTGTTGGAAATTTAGGAATATATCAAGTGTAGTCCCATGAGTCCTTTATCATATATAAAAGCTGATGGGAACAGATCTTTGTTCATTTCCTGACTAATTCACATTTTCCTTTTGTGTAGTACTGCTTCTTTTATGATTACCTGCTGCTCCAATACTAATACCAGTGTTGGAAAATGTCTCTGATACTACCTAAAATGTGGTATCGGTGATTAGTGAGTATGCAGTACGCACCGCTCCATGAAAATGTATTAGCCCCGAAATGGGACTTTGCTGCCAGACTTTATGGTCAGCGAGAGAGAGAAATGGCAGCTTCACCTCAGCATCAAGTCCTGCTGCAAAGTCCACATTATTGTAGCCAGCTCGAGGTTCCCAGCAGGTCTCTTGAATCTGTGTCAGGAGGAGGAATAATGCGATGGATTGTGTATTTCTCATTCAGGTCTCGTCCATACCTACATAGGTATATTTAAACTGTGCTTTTGAAAACTCCTGCCAAATTGAAGATACTTTAAAAAAAATCAATTTTCCGTGTTGTCATGTAAGCAGGTAAACCAGTGTTTTTGGGGTTGTAATGTCAGAAGCGTTAGCTAACCGGCTAAATAATGGCCTTTCTGTTAGCTTTTAGCAGTGCAGCTAGATACAAACGTATTGTAAATTGGTGCCGTAACAACGTAATAGGCTTAGAACATATTTTTTCAGGAACACCACAGGAATTCTTTTTCCCATGGGATAGTTTCACTGTTCAGGGGATGGGACAGGAAAAAAAGTAAATCATAATCATAGTAATAATAACAATAATATAATAATTTAGAAAAAAAGAAAAAAAAATCATAATAATGGATTGACAGGAGCGGGATGGAATGTGAGTCATTCGTCCAGGATTTGGACGGGACAAGATTCTTGTTTTTTACTGTCATTAGATTAGGATCGAGATTGTTTTTTGTTTTTAAAACGCCATTTTTAAAGATACCCATGTATGTGTGGACTAGGCATCAGGGTTTCTCCAGGAGTTAGTGGAGACAAGACCGGCGCCATTATTTAACTGTGAGTACAGAGTCTGTTATTTCAATATTTTATTTCCTGATTTGGGTCGGCTTTGTAGGGCTCAGCAGTAAATCCAAAAGCAGACTTTTTCTTTTAACATACTAATAAGTTCAGGCATCGGAATCAGTATCTGGAGGAAATGGTATCGAACATATCTAATAACTAGTTTTAGGAAAATATACTCATCCATGTAATTTTCAAATGTTTGCCTCTCTGTGTTTTGTCAGTCTTAAAGTATGTGTAAAGGAAAAAGGGAGTTTTTCCTTCTAAACACATTATACATGTGAAAATTCTTGCTGAAAATGTAGTACTGAATTGTGGAGTTTGACCGTTAACTGTTGCTTACTATTCCTGTGTTCAGGAACTTTTGGATGCACCTGAAACATGGGCTTGATGACGTGATGGAACCATAAGCCCCACGAACCAACACACGGACGACCCCTTAACGGTCAATTATGAACATACCTCAAGCAGCTCTGTCAGTCCAAATCCGCCCAGCAGCTCACTTCAGTTCCAGTTCTCTGGTTCTGATGGCTTAAACATATCTGGACATGTCCCACAAAGTTGCTAGACAGAGCGTCCATGTTTCAGGTCGTTTTCAGATCATAGTGGTGTTTGACACTGAGACAGCAGAGTAGTCATGCCCCCAGCTTTTCAGAGCAAACTGCTCATTTCTTCATGATTTTGAGACCTAATTTATATACTTAGTGATTTTTTTAATCATTCAAATTTGGCTGAGTGGTTAATAACATACATTTCTATGGTGTGACAAACTCAAAGCAGACATTTATTGTTGCTTTACAGTCTTAAAAAATGGGGCCTGTCATTTCAGGCCCTGTTTAAATGCTAAGAAAACCCTGTAGTTGTAGCATTTCTTTCCAGGGCTTTTCAACTCATTTCTATCATGTGAAGTGAACCTCTGCCAGGGTGAAACTCAATATATTTCCTCAGGGAGGCCAGTTAAGGAAGTTAGAAAAACTTAGTGTCACTGTGTTTGTGTGTTCACTGCTCAGGGGTAATTGGGCTTGATTGGCTGAGTGGACGTTAGGAGGAAACTATCCAGAGCCTGGGAACCACCAAAAACCAATAGACTGAAAATGAACTCGCCTTCGCAAAACCCACATAATATCCTATCATTATTGTTCCACAAGCATTTTAAAACATTAGCAGGAGAAAAAACTCCAAACAGGACGTTCCATATCATTTTGGATTTTGCAAAAACCACCCCAGCGCTTACATAACTTCCCGATAGCTGCCCTTTTCTTCACAGATTTCTCACTTCCCTCCTTCTATCTCCATCTTTTACCTGGGCTGGCCTTTGTATCTTGTACCTGACTGGACAATGGCATGTAACCTGGCACGTCTGGGAGACCAGAGGGAAAGACAAAAGCAGAAAGAAGCAGAGAGGCGTACAGTGAAAGAGGGAGTAAGAGATTTTTGCGATGCCCAAACACAGAAGAAGAGGCGGGCTGTTAATCTGATAATGGCCCCTGGGCAGAATGACTCTTCCTGGGCTGCATTGTGGCTTCGCACACAAGTCATCTATCAGGCCAGGACTCTCCTGTAATTACATATTCTTCATGTGGATACAACTGGGGAGAGCGGAGAGGCCGGTCAGCACATTGAGGCGTGGGATGATTGGAAAAGAAGAATCAAAAGAGGGATTTTTTCCTCTCTCTCTCTGAAGGCATTGAGATATGAGAGAGAGGGAGACAGAGAGGGACAGAGACAGAGGGTGAGGAAGGTACTGTGCCTGTTGTGTCCGCACTGAGATAAGACAGGACAGGATTTCAGAGGTGGCTTTCAAATGCCCTTTCTTGCTTTTGTTGTTGAGACTGATGCATGTAGTCTCTCTTGTGTCCGGCACTTTGTCAGCAGCACCTCGGGTGAACTTGAGAGTAATTGTTGGACTTGAGGCGAGTTTTGTTTGCACAAATTTGATTGCTGCTCTGTTTGTACAGTCAGCTGACGTTCTGACTGTAAAGATTATACCTGTAGCTTTTAGGCAGCTCACAATCTAGGAACGCATTGCCTATCGCCGAAAGACGATTTAGCCTCTGGGGGCAATGGCCAGTGTTTTGGGGCTTCTGGTTCTGCATATCTGGTTAACAGATGACAGATATCCGGGCCAAGACATCCTCTTCTGTGCACTGGTCTTTGTTTTCAGTCTGATTGGCAACTAGACGACTAATCTCTATAAACAACTAATCCAATAATAAGCTAAATTGTTGTCAGATGATAGCTAATGGTTTCTGAGACTGCATTTTGGCCAATGTGTTCCACCTCTTTTATTCTATTTACAGACTGTTTAGCTCTGTGTAAGTAAAGTTTGTTCAAACGTGCATGGTCAAGACAAATGGACTACATTTAGACTACAAACGAAATCCAAAACGCTACCAAAATCTTGTCCCTTGCCTACAGATTCAGTATTCATATGCAGATATCTGTTTATAGAGATTAGGTAGCTAACAACATACTTACTGACTGAATCTGTGTGTTTCTTTGTGTGACACCTCAGGCTCTTGAATTTTCGTGAATTTTCTCCAACTTGTCTCTTTAAAGCAGGTTTAATTGATATTTTAAGATTAATAATGTACCAAATGACAATGTAAAAATAATGTGACAGTCAGGTCTTTCTTAGTGATTAGTGATGAGCTTTAGAGTGAGTTTCAACTCATTCTTTAGCTGTCCAGCCCAAAACTTTCCTGTTGTGGTTCACTCTCACTGGTATTTTGTGTTGATTTCTACCACATCAGGCAGCTGTGTGCAGAGAAATAGCTCTAAAAACCCTCTATACACTACCTGCCCAGCATCAAACAGCAGACAGACATTGTTAGAGACAAGTTATCTGGTGAACATAGTAGAGCATTTAGCAGCTAAAGAGCCAGATATTTCCCTCAGGAAAACACAGAAACGGAGTTAACAGAGTGATTATTGGACTTGCATTTATCCAGTAGACACATAAAGCCTTCCAAATGACTGATTATGTTGTTCCGTAACTGTTTGCTGACAAGTTCACAATACTTAGAAGGTGATGATAAGTCAATGCTGTGTTCACAACTTGTTTCTGCATCTCAAAAGTTGCCAAAAATTAGTTATTGTGGGTTTAAGGAGTCAAAGCCTTAGAATAAGCACAGTTTTGTTTTTGTTTTTGTTCAAGCTTAAACATTTTCAACTCGCATGGATGCATCTTGGCTCAGCTTGTGCACCCTAATGTAAAATCCATCTGAACACACTTTTAGAGTCTGTTTTCTGAGATTTTAAATTCGAGGGTTCTCTATTGGTTTCAACATTACCCAACTCAGCTACCATATCAGATGTAGATTATCATGAGTTGGGTTGACTGGTCACATCTCAAGTTTGATACTTGTCAGTGTTCAGAAAAGCAGCAACTTTTGGAATTTACTTCCAATATTGGCACACTCTGGGTATATAACAATTTCTCCAAAGGTCATATCTAGAAGGGAACCCTTGACTATCACACATTTTTTCTTCATTGAGCATGGTGTACAAACTGATTATGTTTTATAATGTGTGGTTAAGATCTTGGTAGGTTTAGGGACAAAAGACTGGTTAGGATTCAGGGAAGATCTTGGTTTGGGTTAAAATGATCACTCTAACAAAATCTAGACACAATGCTTCGTCTGTGTGTTTTGGGTGTCTATGCTACAAGATACAGTTTGTCTGTTTCCTTCAAAGGTCCGAACCTCAGAACCGCCTCACCTTTTAATCAGTTGTTCACACAAAGGTGAACCATGTAAACCATTAGAAGTCCTTTGCTTCGGTCGACTGCATCTAATCTACCCAGTCCAGAGGAAGGAATACTGGATCTGACAGCATCCATTGGTTCCACCGTCCTACCTCAACTCATGCCAAAGTGATAGCAGCGGGGAAATCATAGCCAGACCCAGAGATCTGGTTTGACTGGGGAGAAAATATTGGCATTCTCTGGACTTTTTTGTTTGACGGAGTTGAATCAGCTATCGTTGATAGATGATGAAGATGATATAACTTTAAGGGGCAACATGCAATGTTTTGGGGCTTCTGGTGTAGCCAGCACATAACTGGATAACAGATAGTGGATATTTGGGTCAAGATGTCCTCTTCTGTGCACCGGTCATTGTTTACAGACTGATTGACAACTTGAGGCGCAAGAATCAGCTGTTCTCACAAAGGCGAGCCATGAAAACCATACAAAGTCCTTTGCTTCACTCGACTGCATCTAATCTGTTGAGCCCAGATGAGGGAATACTGGATTTGACAGCATCCATTGGTTCCACTGTCCTACCTCAACTCATGCCAAAGTGATTGCAACAGGGAGATCATAGCCAAGCCCAGAGATCTGGTTTGATTGAGGAAGAAAGATGGGTTGTATGCTTGTCAAGCAATTTTTTTCAGTCAGATTCTCCGGCCTTCTTTGTCTGATGGTCTTGTAGCCATGGATCTCCCACCACGCCTTCAATTTTGAGAGATTGTAGATGCACATACCCACACACAGGCTATACATGGATTGTACCATATAGGCTATGTGTCCCATGACCAGTGCTGCTCTCAGGCCATGCTGAATTCCAGGCCAGAGAGGGAGGAAGCAATCTAATCGAATTGTACTCAGCTGCTGTGACCCTCATCTGCTCTGGCCTCCTCTGTTCCGTTTGTGCCTTCCACGTGAACCCTCTCAATCCAGCAGCACTGGTCCACTTTCCAGCTCTACTTTACAGCCATAGCCTTTTCCCAGCGTGAGCTCTTGTGTAGAGCTTTGTGTGTTGACCCTTAAATGGGTGCACATCCTGGAGAAGACTGAATCCCCTTTGTGAACTCGTTCCACAGGGGTCAGATTCAGCCTGACAGGCCACAAAACCAAAGACAGAGGAGCTAGATTGTTGTATATGGGCTGTTTCAAGACTGTTCACCTCTGAGGAGGATGTGACCCTGGAGGTGGAGGGGCGATGGACTGGTTGGAATACCAATCACAAGCAAACAAAGCCCTCAGAAGTTGTGATCAGATTTACGAAGTTTGATAATTATCTATCAAAAGCGGCTGTTTTCTTTTTCTGGCACTCGCCTTCCCTGCAATTTTCTACAAGCAATTCAGCCTCAGCTTGTTTTGTTTGGATTTGAAAAAGATATTTGCAGAGAGACAAAAGAATCGCATGAATCTCCCAAGTAGCTGAACAGCTGTGGAGGTTTCTGTGATGTCATGTTAAAGGATTTGTGAGTCACGCTGGAAAGAGAGATGTAAATCTGCACAAGCTGACTGTCCTCACCTCATCCAGGTGTGCTGGTTGAATCATCTCAGCTGGAAAAAAAAGAGGCTAAATTTATCCTTGATGAGTTTTCAGACTTAACTTTTCTTAGACTTTTACAGCACGCTGTTTTTCAGTGTCAGCGGAAACGCGCACCACCGTTGTGAACCTTTCGACTCGTGACTCGGTGTAGATCAAAGCCATCTGTAGCCCGTGGTGCCTCGGTGAGTCACTGCCTGGACCGTGCTGAAAAGCAGCTGTTGTTGGTGCGCAGCTTTGTGCGAAGAAGAGAGGAAGTAAAAGGATCAGTCTTGACCTTTGGTGGAGACTGCACTGGCTCCTTCACAATGCCTTGGAAACTTAACACTGTCTGTGACATTTACTGTCTGTGGTGGAGTGTAGCCACTGTGTTGCGAAGAATGGAAATGAACATGAATGGAAATTAACTGGATGAGCAGGTTGCTGTTTTAAATACAATGATTTGTTCGTTCACAATGTAACCTTTTTGTCTGAAGTGTCGATTAAAGCCTCCAGAGTGTTGATCAATTCATTGAATCAATGTTGCCAGTAAACCTGTGTCAACCTGTGCTTCTGTATTTGCTTTACAATGACTAACAATCGTCGAGTCACTGAAGTTGCATTAATTTACCATGAGGCTGAGTGATCAAGGGAACAGAGCAGATGTGCAGATGGTCATCAAGCTTATCAGCTGTGAAAACACAGCCGCAGCTGAACCTTTCCTGGTCATCGTCCATCATCGGCCAGTCAGACGGATATCCTTGATCCCTTTTTTTCAGGGCTTAGGCTGAAAAAAATGAATATGGAATGGCAGTGGATCAGTTGTGCTCTAATAACAAATGCAGTTTGCTTCCATTTTTTTTTTTTTTTAGTTTAGTGTCACAAGCGGGGCCACAGACAGTATTTTTTGAACATTTTCAATCATCTGCACATACTTCTATTTCAGGTCAGGAAATAATTAATGGGTTTTTTTTTGTCTAAAAGGAGTCCAGTTTAGACAAACATAGACAACGTTCACCATGTGTTACTTTAAATCCTGGAATCTAAACTCTCCCAGATTGCTAAAATCCCTACAAATCTTACATAAAATTGAGATGTGATGTTTTCAGTGTTGCTATGGCCCTGTTCACAAGTAAAACAGATCAGTGGAGGAGCCGCATGAATTGAGTTTTACATCAGTAGTAAGAAATTAAGCTATACATTATAAGTAAGTCACACTGGCATTACTGTACATAAATTAGTTTGCAGTGTGTCCTTGCTCTTAATTTGTAGAACTTTATAAAAGATCTTGTACTATATTTTCATGGCTAATGATCCCACAGTATTTAGATGTAGTATTCAGCCGGAGACATTTACTACAGGGAATTCACCATTTACAGCAAATGATTGTACAGTTATATTTAGTGGAAATGGCTCTGTTCTTTGAAGGGCTATGAATGTGACTGGATATTGGAGACACAGAATGAGCCAGGCATTGTGAAGCATATTGAAAAAAAACAAAAAACGATGCCAATCAGCTAATACATAAATAATGTAAATAAATGTGAATCATCTTGCTGTAGCATTAACTGAAGGTCAGTTGTGAATCCGTCTGCAGACATCCATTATTGAAATCTGCTTTTTTTGTCTGTTAATTTATAGAGCAACCTACGGCAGCATATTAGGGCCATTATGTAAAAGAAAAACAAAAGAAAATGATGAACGCGGGCGGGAGGGGCAATATTCTGAGAAAAAAAAAACTTTAAAATGTGGTCAATTTACAGGAAAACACTGTAATTTGTGATTAAGGTCACAAACTTTCAAGTAAAAACAAGACACAAGACACATCTGTGGTCAGTTCAAATGGCATTTGAGGTACAGCAGGACCAAATACAACAGATCATCAGATTAATCAATCCTGCATCTGTGGTGTGAAGACGCTGATCTAAACCTTGGAAAGTGGTGCAATTGATTCTTTGACAGAAAAAACAAAAAAATCCAACTTTTTTTTCTCAAAAAAATTGTCACTTTAATCCCAGATTACAGTTTTTTCTTGTAAATTTACCACTTCAGTCTTTTTTTTTCTCAGAATATAAGACTTTATAATCATAAATGTAGCACTTTAAACTCAAAAATTCAGATTGTTTTTTCTACAATGGCTCCAATACACTTTCGTATGCAACCTGATTAAATCTTGGTAATAGGGATGAAATGATTACCAGTGTGATGATAAACCATGATAGTTTTGGTCGTTAAAATCATGATATGAAATGTTCATATCCTTTCATCTCTACTTGCTTTGCTAATTGTATGCTAATATGTTTGCTAATATACAGTTGTTTCTTAGTTAAAACTTGGGGTTTGGGTGTGTGTAGCAGTCTTGTGTAGTCTCACAAGCTACACCACCCAGCTGGTCACAATACAATTATGTTCTCAGCTGACTAACAACAGAGCAGCTTTGTTTACAGTAGTTTAGGGTCATATCCGTCCGTTCTGTTGGATGACCCTGACCCAGACTAGAACTCAGTGTCCCATATAGACTTTGTCTCACATGGGGTGTCCCTTCAACTGCTTCTCTTTGGTTCAGATGAAGCACCCCGGTTCACGCAGGGGTCGCCGTGGCATTGTTTAGGGTGACGCGGGAGTTAGTTGCAGCTGCCATCGCACCGCACCTTCAATCCCCCGTGTGACAAGCTCCCCTGTGGACAATGGCTCTTTGTGAGAAGCTGAGACGGGTCTGCCTTTAAAAGCCTACCTGTCGGGTAACACCTGTAATTAATGTGGGTGACCTTTGGGGCCATTTGTAATCATAACTGAGCTGAGCTGTGATGATAGCACCTGTGGAGTGACCCGGAAAAATGTTTTTAGCTCTCCTTCGAGGTCGGATTTATGAGACTTCACGATTCCTCCGTGGGTTTGGCTGCTAGAATCCTCTCGCTTACAGGTTGCGTAATGTTAAGTTTTGTAAGTAAAATGGCTGTTTTGTTCATAAATTGGGGACATGGCGTTCCCTGCGCCTGTTACGTGAAAACACCTGAAGGGCAGAAACTGTAGGCTGCGAAAGCAGCACATCTTGAGTCTCTACATTGTCTTTTATTGTATTCTCAGTGCGTGCTGCCTGTGTGGGTGCGAGCCTGTTCTTGCGCCTTCCTTTTGTCTGCTGGGTAATCCGGCTTCTTCCTCACCAACTTACAACTCTCAGGAGTGTCATCACTTCTCTCTTCACTCCTGTAACTTCACACCCGTGCAGAAAAAGACCCATTCACACCCATGTAGAGTTGTGTTCATGTGCATTGTCGAAACGGAGCGCTATTAAAGGGAAAACAATTCATCACTCTCCACTGAGTTTACACTGCATGAAGGTGCCTCCTGAATATCGTCATTTTGGGGATTTCATCAGCCAGTCATCCACACAATTTGTTGTAATTGGCCCTGTCTTTACATGGGAGAAGACAGGCAGGTTCCTCCTTTCAACTCAAACTCTTATTGGCTATTGTGGTCTCTGGACAGGGCATGGAAGCTCCTATTGGCTCAAGTGAAGTGTCAATCAAAAGGTGAGGCTGTCTGTGCTGTCAAGGAGTGTTAAAATAATCATTTGGCATGTTGATGCTTAATGTTTTAGCTAGCCACAGGCATGTTGTTAGCATTCCCCTCCGGTGGGCATAGTTTTCAGAGTCTCTATAGCAGGGCAGGAAATATACTTTGGCTAAACAGCCATTGCCTTGGATACCCCAGAGTGAAGCCGTGATGCCCCTTCTGAAATGAACTACCCACACAGCCAGTAAACATTAACAGCTAACCTGCTGGCTAACATTAACTAACCATTAACATTATGTGGTAAGCCGCTAAACAGTTTAAGTGTTAATACACGTGTTGTAAAGTTTACCATGATATTGCTGCAAAGTGTTAGTTAACTACATAACATACATAGAGTTAATAACTAGCTGTAAGATTTGATGGGTTGGCACCAAACGGGGCACTTGTTACTTTCATAGCGGCGGGAAAAAAAAACCCAAATACGATAGGTGGCAAATTAACACTATTGTTAGTTGATGTTTAATTCAGTGTGTATATGATCCAATCTTAATTTTGGAAACGGTTCGCCTCTCATTCCCATGGTTTTTAAAAAAAAGTTTTTATCATATTATTATGTTATAATAAATATCTTTACAGATTATGGATATTTCTACTGTTTGCAAACAATGAGCTACGGAAGTTGAGCAGTGGAATATCAATTCAGAGACATTTTGTTGATTTTGGTGCCGGTACAACATCTGATTCAGCATTTGCAGCTTTGTAACTCATCTGGATGACTGGGTGCGGCCACTACTTCTGTTGCCGACATGCGCACTCAGCTTTTCAATGACATTGGCTGGGAAAGGGCCTATACTGATGCTGAACTGACAAGAAGACTTTCAACATATGACGCCTTTTACGTTGTGTTTCTAGAGCTACGTATTTTTGTGGACATGTAAGGAGTTGTTAATATGTCATTTCTTGAATAGAGTTTGGTGTAATATTTTCCCTGGAGAGGGAATATATTTCCAATTGATTCAAACTGCTAACAGTGTATGCATATTTTGTACATTTTGTCACCATACAGAAACACTACTAACACGATTAATGATTTACAGTCTCATGATAAGTGTTTGCAATGATTACTGACTGTGACTTATATGGCTAATTAGTAGCTAATTCGCCTGATAATTGGTGCCCTACATTTTGGCAGCAATGACCTGATAAATTTAAATTTATCAAGGGCCAAAGAGGCCCTGCCCTAATAATGACTTAATTCTAGGCCTGCTATAGTACCCTGAAGACCTTTTCTTTTTATATATATATAAATAATAAATAAGGATGAAAGCGGTATAAATGCAGACATTTTTTTTTTTTTTTTAAAGATTATTTTTTGGGCTTTTGCCTTTATTATATAGGACAGCTGAAGATGTGACAGGAAAGGGGGGAGAGAGAGAGGGAATGACATGCAGCAAATGGGCCACAGGCGGGATTCGAACCAGCGGCCGCTGCAGAGGACCATCAGCCTCAGTACATGGGGCGGACGCTCTACCAACTGAGCTAACCCTCCGCCCCTAAATGCAGACATTTATATATCACCATAGAAACTATGGTCCCTCCAATGTACAGGATACTGTTGCTTTTTTTTATTGGTGCGTTAGTATTCTGTAGCACAGCAGTGTCCAGCAGCAAAAGCAAAAAAAAGAACAACACCCATTTGAGGGTGGAAGCATTTGAATTCCTCCTGCTTGATCCTGACAGTGATTACAAGTTGTTGGAGGCTCGCCACGAGTGTGAATCGAACCTCGAAAAACGTTTGTGTAGCGCCATGTCCTCAGTGTGTGTTTGCCCGCGTGAAAGCGTCTAAGTGCATGTGAATGATACCGCATCCCCCCATGCATGTAAATGGAGAAATTGTTTAGTTTGTTCAGTGTGTTCGCCTGAAGGGGGGAAAACTGGAATATAGCACCAGTCAACTGTGACAATTGAAGAAATTGAGAACGAGAGCAGAGAGAGGTGGAGGAGGAGGATGTGGAAAGAGGGGAAATATCTGACATGAATAATACACCTGCATTTCAAAAGAGGCGACGCTACCTGCCTAGACAGACCTGGTGATGCTCCGACTGTATGAATATGCTAGTAGGAATTAGACCATGCAGCGGCAGCTCCTGTGTGGATGTTAAATATGCCATGTTGTGCGAAAACAATAGAATGCGCAAACCGTGTCAGACCTTGGAGAATGAGGAATCTGTCGCCCCAGTCAGCTGAAACAGATATAAAAGCTGTCGTACACAAACAGGGAGGTATGCAGGGATGATTTATTACGCGAGGAAGG
>JAJHUR010120756.1:0-18444 GCA_027495735.1 Lutjanus campechanus
TATCAATGTCCATACTGTTCTCATCTGTTTCCAGAAGCACATCCCAATCAGTGCGTTCAAAGCAGTCCTTTAGAGCCTCACTAGCCTCAGGTGTCCATTTCCTTACAGTGAGTGTAGTTGTAGGTTCCCTTTGCACACAGGGTTTGTAACAGGTCTGCAGAAGAACCAAGTTGTGATCTGACCTGCCCAGTGGTGGTAAGGCAGTATCTCTGTAAGGGACTAATTAGACAAGGGTCTAATTATACATTATTTTATAATTATAATTATTTTATAGTAATATTATCTTTAAAATACACATGATGATTTGTCTGATGATTTGTCTGATGATCAGTCCACCTCTGGATTTTTGTTTTTGGTCTGTTTGGATTACACCAAGGAAATTACATTGTCCTCACATTACTATAGAACATTCCACTGTATGTTCCTTTTGGTTCCAGGCTTTGGTGCAAGCTCTACTGAAGCCTATGGGAGAAGCACACTAATACTCAACAGATCTACATTGTATGACCTTTAATGAAGAAATATCTCAGTTTTTTTTTAAATTAAAGAGCACACCTCAGAGAATAGCATACTGACTGATTTTTCCAAATGTGCACATTTGTTTTTGTTTTTTGTTGCTGTTGCTCTCTAAATATCATGATTGACGTTGCATCTCCCATAAGTTTCAACAGAACTGCACTAAATTCTGTTGCAAAGAATGTTCGATAGTGATGTAATGACAATATTTTAGTTTTGTTGTGTCACCCTTACAATGTGGAGAATTGAGCTTGAACAAAAGAAAGAAAATAACAGAAGAAATGACACTTTGAAGAGCTCAAGCAACATACAGTAACAGAATGACGTAATGAATAAGCTCATCACCTGGATGTCATAACTTATAGGTAAGCTCATTATAAATTATGACATCCTGCTTATTAGAACAAAAAACTAAAATCTGACCCAAAATATGAATTCAAAAATTATATTTATTGAATTAAATTCATTTTATTGCTCCTCCAGAGTCTATGATTAAAACTGGGACCATAGCATCTGTCTAGCAACTGTCTATTATACATAGCAATGGTCTGCAACTCAGAAATAACAGCCACTAATAACTGATCAGAATCAGAATCGAATATTTGAAATCATGTAATAAGTAAGAGATAATGTACAGTGAACACATCATTACACAGTGATGCAGGACTCCAACGTGAATCAGAGGCTTCTTAAATCATCCTCAAGGGGTTCATTTTGCAACAGTGACTTGCTCATTGCACATTATCCCACTTATTACATGGTTATTTACCCCACAAAATCAATAATTTGTTACATAATATTTAAAAGTGATTTTTTGTGTTTAAAAAGTATTTATTGCTTATCCAGAGTCAATGATTGGAACTTACACCGTGCTACCATTATGTTGCCTGCAGATATAAGTCTCTCTATGCATCCGTAGCTGAAATGCTGAAAATCCATTCGGTCCAAGAAACTGAAATTAAAAGAAAATGAAATTAAAATTGTGAGTAGTAGATAGAAAATGTTATTCAATGATTTTTGAGTTAAGTGTAACTGACAATTACACTTCTCATTACACATTACATTTACATGTTCACACACACACACACACACACACACACACACACACACACACACACACACACACACACACACACACACAGCCTCTGGCTGAGGATGGCTTGGGTCACATCAGTGTGTAAATATGCCAGTGTCTCATGTAGGTTCACTGCTAAATATGCCCCTTAGATGCTAATAAAGGTGAGGTTCCCCTCAGCTCACACTTACTAACCACAAAATTTAAACCTGTTTCTTTTAGGTTACACTTAAAACATTTATTGATGGAAGACTGAATAAATAACTGAACCCACTTCAAGCAACAAACCTGTAATTTATGTCACACTGGTTATATTGCCTCACAGTGATGGCAAAAAGGCCACAGTAGCTTTTGCTGTCAAGATCACAAAAGTATTAAAGGTCAGTGGGTTTTTAAACTAACATGCTAATTTACAGTTTAAACATGTTTTTGTGTGCTCAAAACAGTGGATAAACATTGATGGTTGTTTTTGTGTAATTCATGTGAAGTGAGAAATCCTTCTCACGTGTCTTTAAACTTTAGTATTATTTCTATAATGACTTATTTAACTGTTTATAAAGCTTAAGTTGACAATTATCTCTGTGGATTAAGGATATAATGATACCAAAATCTGTTACAATAATACCATACCCAAACAATGATGATACAATATTTATTGTGATATTAAAAAATGAGAGAAAAAAAGAAAAGAAAAATGATGACTTCAAAAAGAGGTGCATTGTTTGCCAATGATTCTCCTCCTTAACGATAGGCAACATTTTCTTTTAAAATGTGCAGATAAACAGTGTATAGACTCATATAAACATATAATCCCTGTCAGTCCAACTAGAGGTCAATGGTGGTGGTTGTATCTACAGAGACCCTGCCCTCTGCCAATATCTCCTTATTTATCTCATTATTTTGCTGTGGTTGGGACACTTTATCAACACAAAACAATGTATCTGATGTCCTGGTATCTCTCTGCTGTGTTTTCAAGCAGCTCGGACAAATACCAATGATGCTACCTTTAATCAAATAAAACAAAAGTAGCCAGCTATAACATGAGCATGTGCAAAAAACTGCCATGAGTTATCTTTGGCAATGAATGTTTGAATTATGTATGTACAAAAACAAAAGCAATGCAGTCCTTTGATAAAATAAAATAAGAATAAGAAAATAAAATAACCACGTAATATCATGGTCATTATTGTTACAGTCCGGTACATTATCAAGGTATTTTTATTGCACTATTTAATATATTCTTACATCCATACTCTTGATACAACTGAAAATCCCCCAAAAGTAAAGGTACATTTACTGTAATACAGTCAGATTTACAGGAAATGATAGTGGTGTGTGTGTGTGTGTGTGCGTGTGTGTTTATGACGTGTCTGTTTAGAAACTTTGGGCAGGGTGTTGTGGGACACTTTACTCCTCTTCTGTCCTTTCAGTCTCACCCTGCCCCGACATTCCCGTGCAGACGGTGGGTGTCCAGTTGCCACCGGTTATTTCTGCGTTGATCCCCTCCCTACACACACTCCAACTGCTTCACACTCTCAGCTCCACAGTGGAGTGGAGCAGCCACTTTCAATCAGACCCCCAAAATAGCCCACGGGGGTGGGCTGGCTGCAGACCCCAGCAGAATCATGTGCTCAACCTTGTCCTCCCATAACACAGACAGAGGGACAGGAGAGGAGACAAGATAACCCATATCATAAACCAGCTGGATCCCATCTTACTCAGTGGATGTACCACAGCACAAGAGGAGTGACTGTTTTCCTGCCTCTGCTTGTCACATGCACTCACTGTAGTTGGAGGAGAAAGTCAGACTGAGTGTGGGCATCCAGTAGCAATCCTGGACCATGAAGCTTAGCGTGGCGTTGTTTTTCGCAGGGCTCTTTGGGGCGTTGGCAGCTGTGTTCATTCTCCTCTCCTTTGGAACTGACTACTGGCTTCTGGCCTCGGAGAGCTGTCACCAAAACCCTAACAGATCTGTGGGCCTGGATGGTGTGAGCATAGAGGTGGGTGTTCAAACAGCTGCAGATCAAGGAGGCTCAGAAGATAGTCAGTTATTGTTTGACATGTCGAAGCTTTACTTTAGTTACCATGTTTTTAATGGTTATAGGTCAGTTGCTCTTGCTGTAAAAGTAGAGACAAAAAACCCCAGTGATTCTATTATTTTGTGTTTTATCTAAGCTTTAAATTGAGTATTGTGTGATAAAATACTTGTTTCATGGTGGACCTTTGAACTCAAATCAAAGTCTTCTACTTTGGAAACTGCAATCAGTTGTTCCAATCATTCTCTCAACAGATAAACTGCAGGGTGGAGAAACATCCCTGCAGAACCTCTTAATGTAATCAGACACTGTTCAATGTAGTGTGTGTGCAGCTATGCAATGATTGCTTGTGCCATGTGGCCCTATGATAGAAATACAAATACCAGTAGTCGCGGTGGTATGGTGCTGTATTAAATATCACCGACGAGAACATACCTATCTTTTCATAGTGGGCACTGATACTGGAATCGAGACATGATATCACCACAATGAAACCAAAGTGGCAGAACGTAGTATAAACAGTAATACAATGTGAGGATCTAAAGCTTTCAAATGAATCAAGCTGGACAAGAGTTTTCTTCAGAGAAATAGCATAATATGCAACAGAGGGTAAGGTGGGAAAGAATGCAGGATCCAATCAGAAAACAGTTGTTTCAGTTCTCTAGAGGGCAGTTTGGGAGTGTCAGCATCATGGTTTTTAATCTTTTTTTGGCTTGTGTACCCTTAAAACAAGCCACCTCTCTCTGTATGACCTGTCATCCCAGGTTTAATATCAGTCAAATTATTATGTTTAAATATTTTTTGAGGCCCAAAATACCAAAACTATTCAGCATTCCTAAAGAAAAGGGGAATTATTAGGGTTCCTGTCCTACACTGTCCTACAGCATTGATAGAACATTTAAAAATGAACTAACTGAATTCAATGCTCATTTCAAAATAAAATACACCATGATTGAATTAACCTTGACGTGGAACTTGAATATCTAACCTCTTCACAGCCATGCTTTAATTTCTCTGAGAGGTATTTCATGGATGGCAAGACAGGCAATTTGGAATGCTTTTTTTTTTTGGTCACTGGTTCTTTCCTGAGTGGGAACACCCTTGACCTGCACATTTGCACTGCACCAAACCAAACCTGAATGAGGTTAGAGGTGCTTGCTCAGCTCAACCCTTGACCTGATTTAGCAACTGCTCTGTGCCACTGTGGCAACACGCTGCACACCTGCCTCACGTGATCTTGAGACTGCACCCGCGCTTTAATTACATCGACATATAACATGGAGTGGATCTATAACCGCCCCTTTTTGCTCTGTGCTCCAATAACAGTTAAGCAAACTTTGTACTCAACTTTCTTCTTTTCCTGTAAACACTTCTCAAGTTAGCTCATGTTAGCAAAACGCTCATCACCTAGCTAGTTAGTTAGCATTTTGTGTCTGGTTCACTACCATAACACACATCACCACAAATCTGCACCCAAAGACAGCTGGAGTAACAGGTAGTTATAACAACAACAGAAATAAAAAGTAAATAAATTGAAGTGACTGGTGAGTCAGAGGTGAGTCAGGCAGAAATGCCCAGCAGGCAGATGTTTTCAAGAGCAATAATTCTAATGTATCTCACACTTAACATGTTCACATAGTTTAGAAATAATGCACAGAGGCGTCTGCACTGCACTGTGTATTAAGGTTAAACCATGAGCTTTATTTGCTAAAAACAAAGTTGGTGGGGTTAAGATGAGCCCTGGAGACTAATATAACTGACCAGTGTAATGTGTATTCAGGTTTATATGGTTGTACTGTAGCAGCCAAGTGTTTTTCTTTTCAAGCAATTTAGTAAAGGTAAATATAGTGTTGGTCGAGTGTAACAGCACTGTGGATTCAACATCGTTGGTACTGCTCATAAAGCAAACTGCTGATGAAAAGGAACGACACGCTCTATTCACTTACTACGATTTACAACTTTTCAGTTGTGTTCCAGCAGAGTCTGTTCATCAGGGACCACACTCAGACCCGTGATTCCTACCATTTTTTATTGGTGTTGTTAGCCTGCAGTGTAGATATTAGAACACACCCAATAATTTCAGATGCACCCCCAATTATTTTGTTCTTGATCCAGGTCTCCTTGGGCCCTCCCCAAAGTCGGAGGAACCCCAATAACCTGACCTCAAAATCCAAGATGCCTGCTCCATGAATCATCAGCTATTATTAAATCAATTGTACTATCCAAGTTCTATCTGTGGACGTGCTGCTATGGTGTTTGCAATCACCAGATACCACGCAATGCATTATTATAGAGCAGAGAAAAGTTTTTTTCTGACTTGCATTGTAACACAGTCAACTCGGGTGTGACGTCAGGAAACAAGGATGGAGAAAGTCAACCAAGGTACCAAGCTTGCTCAGCTGTTATTGGAGCAGAAAGCACAAAGGGGCCGGATTTAGGAAGGGTCTATTGTGCTTATACAAACCTTTTGTCATCTATCAATTATTCTTTCTTTGCTCTTTTTCAGCCTGGAGATGTGGTGGTGCAGGAGGATACTAGTGATGTCACTCTGTACCATGAGGGTTTTTTCTGGAGGTGTTCGTTTGGAGGCAGTGTGGATGATGACAACCTGCTGTGGAAACTCTGGTTCAGTAAGTGACACGGATACACGATGATGTTATGTTGTAATAGTTAAATTTTGGTTTAACTTTCTCATTGTTTTCACTGCTTTCTAAATAAAAATGATGAGGATAATTGTAAAATCAACTAATTTATTTCCTTTAATTATTTTGTTTCTTTTCGTCGGACCTTATTAAAATTCAATATGGAGAAAAGTGCTGAATCTGAATCAGACATACTTTATTAAAAAACATATATAAGCCTAGAGAATTATAAGAATCATAAGAATTGAAATAGGAAGTGTGTAAAAATATGTATATTCTGCTACATGTTTAAAAGAGATAATATAACAATAACAATAATAACACAAATATACAATTAGAAGTGTGTAAAGTTGCATGTGCCTTATCTACAATATATAACAAGTAGCAAGCCTTCCCTTTGCTGTAAACTGCACTTGCACATTAGATTAAGACAGCAAAGAATGGAATGACCATAGAGCATTTTCATCACACCAAATAATTGGGATGTAACAATTTATCGAATATCGTAATAAAAATCTCTCGACATGTTACATGGTTACTTATTTTTTTAAACATGCTTAAGTCATGGCCTGCTAATGTTTATGTTTTGCAATTTATACCATTTTAAATTCACTGTCAAAGACAATTCATGCCAATTTTTTGCACATGCTTGAGTCATGGCCTGCTAATTTTATTTTATTTATTTATTTATTCATATGAACAAAAATGCTCTACACATCAAATTTAATATTTAATCAAGGACATTCTTTTAAGTTGTTATTTTTGTTTTTGTTCAATATATAAGTATTGTATCATGGACTTTTTATCCTGGTGTTTTTGGTATTGTCTATCATCCCTATCAAATAAGAAAATCTTAAATGTTTTCAAATGGACTTTGCATAAACAAATATTGATCCTTTTTTTTAGCCATTGCCAAAGTCATTCTCAAATAAAGAAATGTTACAGTCCAGTGACAGGAATCCAGATAGACTAATTAGGGGTTGAGTGAGGTATTACAAAAAAATAGGGTCAACTCCAATCACAATCACAGATACAGAGCAGATAAAAATCCATGTGTTCAAAAACATGCTTATAACCAGTTCTCATAAAATTAGGGAAGAAGTATCAAGATGTTAAAACAATGTCATGTGTGTTTTTTGAGCTGGTTAAATCTCCATCAGGAGAAGAAGAACCGTTTGTTTGCACGAGTCTGCTTCTGTTTTCCTGAATCATTTCCACAGATGCACAACAAGACCATGAATTAGTCCAACTTAGTGGGCAGGCCCTGAGACACTCATGAATTCTGATGCAATTTAGGCACATGGATTTTTGAACGACATAATCAATTAGCTAATAGTAAAAAAACAAAACAAAACAAAACAAACAAAAAAACTTAACCATAAGTTTATGAGGCATTTTATGGGACCCTTGGTAACTTGGGGCCTAAGGCAGTTGCTGACCTTTGCCTAATGATTAGTCCTCCTGTGCTTTTAAGATACAAATAAAAGGGAAGACAAGTTTCTTTTTTATTTCTCTTAAATGATAATGATTTGTGAGTGCAGGAAGCCACCATGCTCCCACAGAGTCACACAGCAGACCTATGACTGTAAATACTTCACCAGCTTCTGATTTGTTGCTGTGATGTCAATAAAACTCGTTTGTTGCTATGGTGGTGGAAACCCTCTCATGTGACCGTTTAGACACTGTGCCATGTGATGTTATTTTGGTTTTTGTCAGGTGATTGTGTGTCATCTATTTTCTGATGGGGACTTTGAATGGTGGGTCATTGTCAGAAACAGCCTCCAGCACGGAAAGGACCTTGTGAGGGTCTGTGGAATTTCACATGCTGGAAGAGAAGAGAGAAGAGACTAGGGAAGAATATAAAAACATTAGAGAAAATCTGAGATAATCATAACTTTTTTGTCACTCTGTTAAATGTAGCCATATCTCAATCCATGAAATACTTGTCACAAAAAGGAACCAAGTGACCAGAGTGAGCAACAAATAAGTTACAAATTTTCAACCAAGTTAAAATTGACAAATTAAATGTGAATCATGAAAGTGTAAAGAACAGGATGTTCCCTTTCATGAACATTTCTTCTTGGGACAATAAAACATTTTCCTATTACGTTGTTTGGTACATTATCATATTGTTTTTGTAAGTGATGTCTTCTAATCGCCAACTGTGTTTGTTTACTTGCAAGATTACACCCTCATTTATTTTCTGCATTGATTTATTCTTTCTCTCTCCAGCAAATCAGCCTCACTCAAAAGTCTGCATGCACGCCTACCTCTTCCCATTCCCAGTGTCTCATCAGACCCACAATGCCACAGAGTATGATTCTGCCATAAGTAAGTGTCTCTTATTTATATTTGATTCTGTGGACAGATTGATTCTGTAAATGGCTGTAAGTGCCTAACATTTCTGATGTCCAGTCTACAGAGGCTTCTGGAGCATCTTCATGCTCATTGGTGTGGCAGCTGTAGTGCTCGGTGGGTTCTTCATCATCTGTGCTGCTCCGTTCGCCAGTCACCGCTTGTATAAAGCAGGAGGCGGCCTCTTCCTTGCATCTGGTAAGGTTTTGAAATGGTTAAATCCAGTGATAGGTGATAGGTTCACAAGTACACTTGAAGGTCCAGTGTGTTAAATTTACAGGGATTTATTGGCAGAATATGACAGAAATTGAATAGAAGTTTTCATTAGTGTATAATTCCCTGAAAAAAGAATCATGTTTTTGTTACCTTAGAATGAGTTGTTTATATTTTCAGAGGAGGTGGGTCTCCTTCCACAGAGACTGCCATGCTGCACCGCCATGTTTCTACAGTAGCCTAGAATGGACAAACACTGGCTCTAGATACGGCTTTTCACGTTTTGTGTGATTTTCATGGCCACTGTAGGTTCTTTTACTACATTTATTTGACAGTTCTAGTAACTGGTGACTTTTCAAATTAAGATTTCACATTAAAAGTATATAACAAACTTATGGAATTAAATCCATTGTAAAAAAAAAATAAACCAGTGCTTCCCAGCATTGTTGACTTGTGAACTCTTACATGTCCCCTTGAAATTTCTCAAATTTTGTTTGAGGCCCAAATAGGTAATATTGTATGATATTTAACAAAAAAGTAAAACAGAGGATATTCCAAAAAAATGTCTATGTGTGTCGGAACTTGTTTTTCCCTCTTTCCATTTATCATTTTACAACCCCTCAGACTTATCTTGTGACCCTCTGAATGGGTTGCGACCCCTAAGCAGGGAACATACTCAATATGTCTACATAAAGTAGCTAAAATTAGCCACATCTCATCCAAGGAAGTAAGAGTATGAACAACTTTATAATTAAACAAACTGAGGCACTCTGCCCTCTAATGAAATAATACTATAATTTATTCTTCAAGCATGGCCAAACGAATATATCAATGCATATTGACTCTAGGTCTTCATCAGGGACTGAAAAACATAAAATCAGTCTGAATTAAATGCCAGCCTTGGGTGGTGTTCTAGCACAAAGCCAATAGAGGGTGCTGGAACAATGTCTTGGGCCCCATACAGTATTCCATTCCAAAGAATTATGACAATTATAACAGTGATTAACATTAAGTGAAAATATATCAAATTTTGAGAAACACAACAAAATACTATAAACAATAATATTCAACAAGTCGAAAAAATATACATTTCCATGCCCCAAAGTGTATGAAATCGACTTCAATTCATTAAAAGTTATTTCATAGTAATATTTCACTCGCAGGGCCATTTTTTCTGAAGAACATGTACTTTCAATTTTGACACTTTCGTTGTATTTAGCTGATAATTTACTTAAAGGTTCAGTGCGATTTCTAAGTATTTATTGGCAGAATGGAAGAAAGCAGGGCCTTTACTTGTTGTGTTGATACTTAAAGTGTAGGAGCTTACAGTAATACTTCTCCCACCTCTGGCTAAATATTCATTTTTATACCCCGTTGTGGATCCATTGGTTTACATAAGAAGTATGTGAGTGAGTTTTAATCATCACAGTCTCATCTTGTTGCACTTCTTCTCTGCTCCAGGTCTCTTCCTGCTGTGCGTGGTGGTGATGTATGTACTGTGGCTGCAGGTGCTGGATGTGGTAGATGTGTACATAAACCACCAGCGCACTGCAGTGTGTCCGGACTTCCAGCTGTCCCTCACCTATGGTCTGTCCTTCATGTTTGCCCCAGTTGGCATCTTCTTCTGCCTCCTGTCCGGCCTTCTCTTCCTCCTGATTGGTCGAACCATCCAGATTCATTACCACTGAGGACGAGTATGGGCTTGAGAAGTTTAGAATGCACGCGTGTTTATTTGTCTTTCTTCTTCTTCTTTTTTTAATTACCACCAGACCATTGCTATTTCCCCTCTTTGTCTGCCATGTAAAAGCAGGACTCCATAGATATTATATGGCAGCTCTGTTGTGTAAATGATCTGACCATCTTGAGCTCTTTGATCCAGGATAAAAACATTATAACCATTGTTTAGCTCAGAAATCACTCCACCATGATCTACCTTCAGTTGAGCTAGGTAGTAGACTATATGAGGAATTCTCTACAAGCCTGACATACATACAGTATACAGTATATACTGTATACTGTAATACCTGTGGTGCTTAACACTTGCTTAAATCTTGTGTGTTGAGGGTTATGAGTGTATGTTCATGAATTTGAAAATTACCAGCAATCAAGTGATGCTTGGAAATAGGCTGAAGAGGCAAAAAGGCCTGGTTAAGCAAGTGATAAAAATATACATTTTACTTTGTACTAGTGTTAAAAAAAAAAACATCTTAAGGTTATAAGGTGGCATGAAAATGTTTATATTGCTTGGGTCACCACACTATACAGCAATAAGAGTCATGGGTTTTGCAAAGAACACATGAGGCTTAAACTTTCAAACTTGCAGATCCTGTCTTAACTGTTTAGTAACCATGGTAATTGGGGTTAGGGCCTGATTAAACCATTACAGATGTTCCTATTCTAACTTAAGATAGGAAAGTGTATTACACAAGAATCCTAACTTCCAAAAATCTTAATGAAAGTAGGAAGCTAACTTGCTAACTAGCTGACAGTAGTGTTTGCTTACTGTAGTGTTAGCTAACTTGTTTAATCCATGTGTTTGCTTTTCTATTGTTTTGATACATTTTTGGTTCACTGTCTTAGGTTCACTCCCTTTCTTTTTCTGGCTGAGTTAGCATTGTTGTAAATATCCCAAAAAGTAGATCTTTGGATTTCTCCACAGATGTTAAAACCTTCAACTCATCTGTCTTTAGATTAAACACCAGTTGTTGTTTTTGCTTGATCTTGGGTAAGTTTCAATATAACATATGTTTCAGTATGTTGTAAAAAGTAGTGCCGGTTGCTTGGTAACAGAAATAAAAGTTGATAAACAATATTGGATTGAGTATTTAAAGTTAGTTAGGATTTGCTTGTGTAATGCTGAATTGGGAAAAATATAATTAATTAATTTAAGACTTTACCAGAAGTTTCTATAAGCTAGCAGTGATTTCTGCAGTACTTTAAACAGGCGGGCTGATGATATTCTATATTTTACTGTCAACAAATCTAATTAAAGGATCAAAATCAATACTTCTGTATCATGTCTATGATACTTGGCTCCAAAACTGTAGATGTAATCTTCTTTTTTCTTCTTCCCCACAACGGTAGTTTTTCCACAAACATTACTCAAACATGAGTGAATAGTAAATTTGCGGACTACTTGCGGATCAATACGTATTTCTGTCGAGCATGTGTAACAACTCAGTGTAAACTACAATACACATATTCATCATAATAAAGGAACATGTCACTCAGTGCAACTTTGTGTCTCACTGATATGTTTTTAATTTAGTTTTTTTTTATATCAGGCTTTGGCTACATAGACGACACTTATTAGTAGGGTTTGTTTTAGTTGGTTTTGGTCTTTTTAAAAAAATAAAATACAAAGGTAGAATGTCATCTGATATATCCTCTAATATAAGCAAATATTCATATCTCACTGAGTGTATTATGCTTATTTTTTTCCTGTAGTGTCATTTTACTATTTCTGTACATAGATTGAAACTGCTGTTATTTGGTCATATGTTTTCCTGTTTGACCACTTCACTGAGCACAGTTTAATCTGTTTATAAGTGGAGCTTGAAGCATGAATGGCTTTTTATGTTGAGTTTATGTAACTGTTTTATGTTACATACAGTACATGTTTTCACCATATCAGTCTTCCTTGAGTTAAGTTTGTTGCGAGATTCTGACACAACATCATATCTGTCCAAATAAATGTGTTTTTTTCTGTGATCTGTTTGCCAATAAAAGGACAAGGTGAAGGCAAGCTTTGATGACTAAAATGAATCATTTTGTCATTCTAACATGTTCAAAGGATTGTGAAATGATTTGTGCTATTGAATTCAGGCTTTTCAAAAGATAGCATCAGGTGTGTGTAGCAAAAATCAGCAACCTCATTTCATAGAAAAATTGCCTGCACACGGACAAAAAAGTAGAAGAGGGTCTTCAGATGCAAAAAGAATCAATCTCTTCCATGTGCAGAAGGCAACATTGTGAAAAAATTACAAAAAAAATAAAAAATTAAAGTTTACAGACGGTGTGTTTCTGCAGACATAAACATCAACAAATAACCACTCACGAGAATACCTTTTGCACATGGAATAAACTGATTCTTGCCTGCAATTTTTCTATGAAATGGGATCATTGGCAGATTGAAAAAATACAAAAACATACAACTTAATTACCACAAGAGGGCACTGTTCATTTACACATCGACCTCCACTGTGAGCAGCAGAAATCCTATTCTGCTTATCTCGAGTCTATGTGGAGTGTATGTGGCGTTATGCATTTAATCACAGCTTCAGAGGTAGGATCTGTAGATGAAAGAATTCACACCTTGGCTGACAGACGGATGGTAATTTCACTCATGAATGGAGCATTTGATCAGGATCTGAATGGACTCCTGTGCCGATTCTCATGTGTCTGTATCAACTCTGTGCCTTTCGAGCTTTATAATGCACTTATCATACATAGGGAAATCCATCTGTGGTGTGCCTCAGAATGCAGCAGACAGCGACACAAAGTAAGGCATTGATTACTTTGTGAGATTGACTTTGCCTTTACAGAAGACACTTTAGGATGGAGATTCACACTTCCCCAAATTCCCAAGATTTCAGATGTGCTGTCCACACAGTGAGAGAGTAGCTACACCAAACTTCAGCTCAGCCATATGTGGGGAGGGGGGCAGACTGGGGCCTGATGTTTTGTCAGAGAGGCACATTTGACTCAGGACAAAACAGACAAAAAAGTGACACTGGGCCTCATGCGAGAATATTTTTGTATTCTTATCTAAAATTTCTCTTACTTTTTTTTCCGTCTGAATGTGCCATATCAGATTCAGCAAACGCTCAAACACGCAAAGTCTCATTCACAGAGATGGATGAAAAATACAGGCAACTTGCATTAACCTGCATTTGAAGATACAGCCTGACAGTGGCTAATTGCCAATTTAAATTAATGATGATATCATTAGGCTATATGGATAAATCAAATTCTATTAGAACTCAAAATGCAGAGACAAACAGGATAATGTCAATATAATAATGAAGTGTGATTTATTTTTCAAACTCAAAATGTCTTCAAATTAATGAAATATGCAATCATTTGTAAAAAAAAAAAAAAAAACAGCAAACTTACTGCACATGACCCTACAAGTGATCTGAACCACTCATAAATTGCGTTTGTACCTGAAAGAAAATATGCATACAAGAAAATTGGTGAATGTGATAAGTTCTCCTAAATTACTTGTACAAACTACTTAAGAACAAACCTGGGCGATTCTTGCACGAGGCCCATTCTTCAAGCTTAAAAAATTTTAGGTCAGTATATAGAGTAATAGCACACAAAAAACAACAAAATATTGATTCGTTTTTGTTTCATAACAGTATTTTACACTTTTTCAATAAATATGTGCTGGCTTTGCTTTGCTCAGTTTGATTCATCAGTGACTCGTCAGCGCATCAGTTCAGCATGACAGGGATTTGAATAGCTATTATGACAGAGCTACAGGGTTAAAGATGTCTTCTTACTGAAGACAAGCTTAGCTCAAGTTGAGCGCTGTACAACAATGAATAAACAATTTCCAATAAATTCTTGACAATACAAGTCCTACCGTTATTTTGTTATCTAAAAGCTTTTATTGTGAAGCAGCTAAATCAGGAAATGTTCTCATCAGCAGTAACTTAACACGACTCTTATACGTCTGAAAGTGAACATGAAACAGTAAAATGAAGCAGATACCTGAGAGTACAAACAGAGATGCAGGAGAGAAACCAAACTTCAAATAACAGAGATTCAGTCAGAAGTTACAAAAGTACTGAGAGCTGAACACACAGACACTTTTAAAAAAGCTCTTTCCGTCTGCTTTTGAGTCTCGCAACACAGCCTTTTTTGAAGCGGAGAAAGGGGGATTGCCACTGGTTGGCCACTGTCACCGAGACATTACTGCAGTCCTCTTGGCGGCGGATCCCGCACGCTTAGGCGCTAGTCCAGAGAAGGTCCATCTCAGGTGCAACTCAGCACAGCTCAATGCCTTAAAAGTGGTGAAGGAAATGCAAATCACCACAGCATGGTTTGACTCTGTGTGACCGAAACTGACAACGGAAAATACCCATTTGTTTCAATAACATAGTGTCAGTGCCAAATCAATGCAAGAAAGTGATCATTTTGTTATTTTTGTAGACTCTTCAAGGGGGACAATGGGAGGGTCCAAACACAGTGTTACAGGGGCCCCTGTTGCCCCCCTCTAGAACCACCCCTGGCCACATGAGAGGCTCTGTGAGGTAAACCACTGCAGGTCATAAGATGAGGCCACAGAGGTTGGCAGAAGCTAATAAACTGCAAGATAAAATCACAGGATTTGTCCTGTCAGGTTGGAGAGGTCTTTTCAGCCAAGCCTCCCCCAGGAAAGAGATTTCGTATGTGGTGGACTTCCTGGTTTAAATGAAATCCTAATAAGATATTAAAAAAAAAAAAAAGTTTAATAATTTCTCTATCCATATCCGAGTGACAGTGTGTGTGAAAAAGAGAGAGTGAGGGGGTTTAATGCAGGTGTGGAGGAGGCTACCACCAGAAGAAGCCGGGCCCTGCAGTCAGTAATGTCATCAGAGTCCCAGCTGAATTCAGCACTGTTCTGCATGATTGCCCACGATAATTGTGTGTTGATAGGGAGCGCCGGAGATGGAGTATAATTTCCACCGAGAGATTCCTAAACAAATACCTGTGCTCAGCAGAGGGATGGAGTGCAGCAGGAGGTGAGGAGGAGAATAGCGGATGAGGGGAGATAGAGGATGAGAGGGTAACACTTCCACAGGAGGTGGAGGTGGAGGAGGAGAGACAGGAAGCTGCGGTGTCACTGCAGGTCCTTATAGTCTGTGCATAATGCAACCAAAGCAAGGCCTTCCAAAGTACTGGAGAATACTTACTTTTGTACTTTTGTAAACTAAAAAAAATACATCAATCATTTATCAATCAATGCCGTGATTCAAGTGACACATGAGAAAACATCTGGCAACAGAACAGAATAGAACAGAACAGTACAGTATGGAACAGAATAGAATAGAACAGAGCAGAATGGAACAGAAAAGATCATGTGATTGATTTGTCTTGAGCCAAGCTTCAAGCGTTGTTTTAAAAATACTGAAACTTGTGCTTTCTCTGTTAAGGGTTGAGTTCCAATTACCTGCTGTTCTGACTGAAATGCTAATTGTCTTGTCAGGATTAAAAATGTTAATACCTTGTTTTATACATGCATGTTAGCTTACAATTTATAGTTACAACACAGTGCTTAACTATTCACCCTACACAGGTCATGCTACTTGGCAGATGACTTATGCAATTCAAAGATAAAGACAGCTGATTAACTATCTGTCGCAAAGCAGACAGGAAGACACCTAGAGCAACTTCCTCTTTTTCTAAAGAGAAACAAACATTTAGCAAAAGGTCATGTCATATGCCACATTAGACTATTCATTAAATTTAAAGATAGACATGTACCCAATAACTTATCGAAAACACCATTTTAGGTAAAAACGTGAAGAGCACTTAGCTGTTTTACATTTCAGGGCGCTGTCGTCCTGGATTGGATGGGACGTGTGCCAAGGGGCTGGGACCAGCCCGTGAACCAACGAAGGGAGAGCTAAGTCTAAACCACAGTTTCTCCCCATCAGTTTAAGACCAATCAGATAGAAGCACATTTCCATTTATAACACTGTGTAACGATAAGTCAGACGCTCTCTTTCTTTGGGAAGTGGCTACAGCTAACTACTTGCAGCTAGCTGCAAGTGGACTGTGGTTCCTGACCAAAGAAAGATCCATGTACGTGCATTTCTATTCTGCCAATGTCAAATAAATTCTTTAACTGGAACTAAAGCATCTCCTGGACATTCTGCAAAAAATGAACACGACCCAACAGTCTGAAAGCAGCTTTTTCCAAAATCCAACAGTTTCTGACTGATGTCCTCGTCTCTCTCACATTGTCCATGCAGAATGACTCGCATTGTGAATGCATAAAAAGATAGACTTAGATAGTTGATGTTTAATATATCTAAAATTCATTGGGCTAATTCTGGAGACTTTAACACACGACCAAGTCATATTAAAACCTCTCCATGATACCTGCATTAAATCCTTTTGCTACCCAGATCTATAAAAATATTCATATTTAGATGGCTTAGCTTGCTTCCAAATCATATTAAATGAAGTACTCTGTAGGTATCGGTATCACTTTCAGAGTACTTGCATTGATACTGGTACTGTAGTTTTTTAAACAATACCCAGCCCTAATTATTACGCCTTGAAGATGCAATTAATATTTATTACTTCTCCTTCAACAATGATGTCAGGTTGATGTGTGTCATTTCTCTTGATGGCAAAAACATTACCACAATTTTGTTCACATTGAGAGTAAGACAGCAGTGAGTTAACTAGGCTATACTTCATTTTAAAGGCAGCTTAGCATGGGTGTAAATAAATGTGTCATCTACATACATCTGGATATGGACATCTGCAGATCATTAATTAATAAGCTAAATGAAATTGATCCTGGGATTGATCCCTGTGGAACTTGAATTGTAGATTCATGCTTATTTAAGGATGTGTCATTAATTCTTGTGCACTGTACAACTCCATTCTTATTAATTCACTAGTAGAGAAATTAAAAAGAACATTATGTTCACCAAATCAACCCTTCGCCTATCAAGACTGGATTTCATTTGTTCAATAAAAAAGCAATTTGCTGCCTCTGTGGAATGATGTCTCCTGAATCCAAACTGCATGGGATACATGTGGTTACAATGGGATATTAATTGGTCACAAATGACTCATTCAGTTACTTTAGAAATAACTGGGAGAATGCCGATAGGTCTGTTACTGGTTACACTGGTAGGCTCACCAGATGAGGGGTTAGTCCTGCTGATTTCCATAGAAGAAAAGAGAACAGAACAGAACAGAGCAGAATAGAATAGAATAGAATGGGAGAGAGACGACCATAATAGAATAGACTAGACAATCAATTTAATACTCATTCTAAGTATTATGCTAGCATACATCATGGATCATCATGTCTATTGCCAAAATAATGAAGAATGAAAACAAAGTACTGTGCTTTCTCTGTATTTTGACAATACAAAGATATAATTAACAATTCCCCCCACACATGTTTTAAGACAAATAAAACACACTTTCAACACTAATTTCTGTCTAATATGTTTTTACACAAAAGCTCAGTAACCCATTAAAAAATTTGTGACACTAAAATCTGTTCCATCTATCTCCTTGAAAAATTCAGAATATCCATGAGTATACAAATGCTGCTGAGCACAAAATGTGTCCGACTTCAAGGAAAAGTCTGCTCTCATGGCCGGGCGGCTCGGCTGGTGGAGCGTTTGCCTCATATACTGAGGCTGTGAGTCCTCTGTGGTGTCCATGGGTTTGTCTCCCGCTTATGGCCCTTTGCTGCATATTGTTCTCACACTCTCTCTCCCCCTTTCCTATCATGTCTTCAGCTGTACTATGAAATTAAAGCCCCCCCCCCAACATTTAAAAAGAAGAAGAAGAAGAAGAAGAAGAAGAAAAGTCTGTTCTCTGTGTTTGTGACCTGGAGGCTTAAAGTTTCAACATCACACCATAA
>JAJHUR010120759.1:839-10997 GCA_027495735.1 Lutjanus campechanus
GGCTTGACAATCGACCAGATGTCAACAGGGTTGCAATTACATATTTTCTTTTTAGAAATAATGACATGCAGTAGCGGTTGTGCTGTTAACAAATGTCTCAGGTCATGATTATGATGTAAAGCTTCTCTAATAATTCTCTGGAAAAAGGAGGCATAATGCGTGTTATGTGGTAAAGCCCTGTATTTCTCGGCCCTCTGTGCAAGTGTCTGGCTAGGCGCCAGCTGACAGGATGGTTGTGTCCACCGCAGCCCGCTGTCCCCTGTCTCCAAACTAATTGTCAAGGACAGCCTGGTAATTCGACAGGTAATAGCAGAGCAGCCCTCTGCTAATGTATTCCTGCCCGGGAAATGAGACTTTGGAACCGCCATGACAAGATGACTGACAGCTAGATTAGAGCACAGACAGAGGGGAGGTGGGGAGGGGGGAGGAGGGTATACAAACAGGTAATGTGTGAGTAAAAGAGAGGGGAATAACGTAGCAATATGTATATATATATATGTATATATATATATATATATATATATATAGAACAGAGCAAGAGATGAGATGAGAAAAAACAGGACAGAGATAGAGCCATGAAGTTTCAATCTCAACAGTCTGCTGCAGTGTCGTGAGAGAAAACTCTCTCCCACTACTTTTAATCATATTTGTGTTAGATTACAGTTGTTTGTCACAGTAAAACACACTTTGCATATTTTAGGATGAATTAAAAAGTTTCAACTGAAGGGATGCCAGTCCCGATTACCTAGCAGTTTCCTGTGAAGTGGACTGCACAAGGTATTAAGCCATGTTAAGTGAGATTCCAAACATAGGCAGTGAATGGTGATCGTAGTCGGCCCACGTGCCCTTATGGATCACACACCACGGTGCACGTGTTCCGGGGGCTAAACGTCATAGTGTGAAAGTCCCCTTTGTCAGTTTTTCAAGTTATAACTCCCTCAATCTTTATGCAGAGTGAAAAGACAAGACAGATGTGCGTTGTGTTTTAGTCTGTGCTGTGGGACACAGAGTCTTAAAAAAGTGGTTGAACTGGAAAACTGGACATGTCACAGAAATGGATCATAAGATTGTGACGTTTATTGTAAGTTCAGTGATGCTGCTGCTCCCTCTGACACACAACTGTCACACACAGGAGCATTATTATCATTATAATCATTATTATTATTATTATCATCACACAGTATTTATTATTACTATAGTGGTAATTACAGACAGAGAGAAGTGGCTACACCCAGAGTATCTTATTCAGGTGTTTGTTTTTTCATTGATCCCAAAAATGATCTGATCCATGACTCAAAACTGTGAGACAATCCAAACCATCAGTTTTGTGATCCATTGCACCTCTAATAGGGAGCACAACATGCTCAGGGAACTGTGAACTGTGTCAAGAAGAAGTGAACAAACAGTTCATCACTCCGCTGGAAGTTGACAAGCAAGATTAACCATCAGTCAATACGCCAAAAAAACAAACAATGGAGCTCAAAGAGGGGCTTTATATCTCAGAGCTTTTTATAATTTTATGGATATTTATTTTCAAATCTGAAATAATCATAAATTAATTAATTAATAATAATTACATAACAATTTAATACTTAATAATATGTATAATTGACTTCATATTCTTCCATTCATTATTTTTTCTACCTATATTTAAATTTTATACAGTTTACATATGTCTGTAAGTGCTGTCATTAATAATCTGTGATAATCTGTAAATCTGCACATATTCATCTCTTTTGGGATCACAATCTTTAAATGAATCATATATTTATAGACAAGTTACATATATATTTCAATAGAAAAAGTTTTGGAATAGTGTCAGTTTATATTTTGTTTGCTTTGTTTAGTATTTTATTTCAGTCAAATTTCCACAGTTGCAGCAAAAGGTATCCAGTTGTTTTATGTTATCAGGGTAACACAGAGAGGGATGGCGTCTGTGTTGGTGACATTGCAGGGTGGAGAGATGGAGGAATCTTCTTGACAGACATTTTCTGACAGGGGTGCAGGGATACTGTTTATGTACACTGTGGCGAGGAACACAGTTACAGTGATAAAGTGATCTGGAGCAGAGAAACGTTAAAGAAAACGGTGACAGTGATGGTTTTAATAGCTGAAAGTCTAAATAACACAGCTAAATAATTAGATATAAAACATTTTTAAACAAGGAGTGAATGTCTATAATCTATCACTTAATGTGTTTACTCGCCACTGAAATAAAATCATATGTGGAGGCTTCTGTCACAGAATAATACTTATTTATTTTATAAACGTCTGTGCTATATTAATAGCAAGTTTTATTAAGAACTACCCGGTCCATCTTATGACAACCATAATTCTTGATGTTTTAAACCAGCCTGACTGCTGGCGCAGACTTATCCCACCTTTAAAAGAAGTTTCACTGTAGCTCATATTCTCTCCACCCTAATGAGACACTTGTTTGGAACACCGTCATTCCACCTTTATAAGAGGCTTTAAGCAAACGTGTTTATTCCTTATTAATCTCTGCGCTGACAGACTCTGAGGGGCTAAATGCCATTCAGGGAGTTTTACTCAGCCCCGGTGAAGGTGAAGGCTATTAAAGTTCTGACTTCATTTGACAGCATCAAATCCTTCGCATGGAAAGGTCATCCAAGGGGAACAACCCTTTGTTGTTTGAAGAATCAACGCATTGTTCCTACGTCTTCCAGGCAGTTCATGCTATTAGTTAACATCTATACTTCGGAGTTATTACAAAAGCTTAAAACACAACCATGCTGGATGAGCAAGAATTAGAAAAACAGTAGGATGATTATAACATCTTTATCCATACCTATACAAATGAGGTGTCTTAGAATATCTCCTAATCTACAACATCTGGACAATACATCTGTGGAGTAGCAATAACAGATTCTAGATGAAAGCAAGACTAAAAAAGGCAAGTTTTTAACAGTTGCTTTAAAGCCCTAATTGATATTGTTGTCAGAGCTTGTCGTGTTGGAAGCGATTTTCTATCTGCCCCTACCTGTGTTGTGCTAGAAGAACACTGTGTTCCTGTTTTCAGTGATCCTCTAAAACCCAACCTGATAGCACACAGTTTAAAGGCATTATACAGGATGAAAGAAGACATACTTTTCCGTCCAGCTTTTGATAGTCATGGTAACGTCTCAATAGTAATATGGTGATGTTTCAGTGGAGTCAAGTGGCCTTTGAAGCTGACTGATTTTGATTTCACTTCTCGTGTTAGAGCAGGGTGTCCCCTTATAGCTACCGGGAGGTATTTTCCAAACAATCCATGACAAAAAATGGGGATTTTCTGGGGATTGCTTCGGTGAGCTTCGGAGGGCGAACACTATTACTGCTGGGACATCATTTGACGGCAACAGATGGAACAAGCATTACAGTAAGTCACACTACAAGGGTTGACTTGGGTAAGTCTGTTGTAACCATGATTGGGGCTTGATTGCTTTCTTCCCAACAACAGAAGGAAATGATGGCTAGACGGAGCCGTACATCTTACAAGGAAATCAAAAACGGTTGCTTTCGGATGAAATCCTCCTCGTACAAGAAGACGCTTTTCAGGAATTTAGAAATAAACATGATCATGCTCAGACTGACAGATTGACCGTAATCTTCTGAGCTAAGCTGGATTTGTTTTGCCAATCAAAGTGCCTTCATAAAGTCAGGGTACACAGAAAATAATGCAGTTTTTATCATGTTTTTATCTGAATTCTCATCTCTACGCTCACACTAGAAATAACGGTGCTACGCAGAACCATTAAGGGTTCTTCAGCTTGTCCCTAGAGGAGAACCCTTTCAAAGAGTTCTAACTATAACCCAAAATAAAGGGCTACACCTAGAACCATCTGTGATAGATTTTACCCAGACCCCTTATGAGAGGTTCTAAAGGAGAACCCCTCTATAGTCAAAGAGAACCCATCCATGGGGGTTCTACCAAAAACCCTTTTATGTTCCAAGCATTTCTTGTAGAACCCACTGTGGATGATCTAAAAATATCCACCTACAGCCCTGTTCTTGAAACATGGGTGAACTTTTGAACATTTGAGGTTGAGGATCTTTTAAGAACCATGCCCTCAACAATCCTTGAAGAACTCTTTATTCCAAAAAGGCGTCTTTGAATGAAACACCTTTGGTCTTACAAGGAAACCTTGATGAACCCTTTCTTAAAAAACAAAAAAGGTTCTTCAAAAGCAAATGGTTGTGGGTAGAACCCCAGCTCTTTCAGAAGAACCATTTTGGAACCTTGTACGTTGATAAAATTCCCTCTCTTGACCTGTTTTCTCAGTCTTTCGTCTCTCTTCCTGCTCCGTCTGCTGTCTCTCCTGTTTGCACCTCCTTTGCAGAATACAGAGTGAATCACAGATGAGACAAGTTTGTTGTTTTACTGTTTCTGTTTAGTGTAGTTTCTGTTTTTTCTGTCATTCCCATTCTCCCCCTTTTTTCCCCCTCCACTCTGGTTTCCTCCTTTGAAGCTTAGATGAAATTTGTCTGTTTGCCGTCTTCGCCGCTGTGGTTTCTGCCTCTGTCCAGTTGTTGTTCTTTTATTGCTCACTCTGTTTTGTCAGAACTCATCGGCCTCTCCCTTTCCCCCTTTATTTCTGCCTTCACTTCCTCGTACCTTCATCTTTTTTCTCTTTCCAACAGAGATGAGAGGATCTGCTTGTTTCCTTGCTCATCATATGGTTGTCTTTCTCCTTCCCCTGTTTTTTTTTTTTTTCGATCTCTGTTCTCTCTCCCTCACTATTCCAGTTTTTCTGTGCTCAGATGAAAAGATCACTCTTGTCTGCCGTTTGTTGTCTTCGCTCTGAGAGTTTTTCCTCTGGTTCTTTGCCACATGCTGCTAGTCTGACGGCTCGGGTCAAACAAACTGACCCGCCGCGCATCTCTAATGTGCTCCGGGGGAATCAGTTAAATTATGCTCACTGCGGGGGTGAAGACATACATAACACTGGCATCAAACTCCTCAAGGTTACACAGTATTTAGCCCTACAGCTTCCAGCTGTTTACAGAAGATGAGGCACGTTTTGCCAAACCGACATGCACATGTCCTACGCCTGTGTTGGCCGTGAGACTGACTGAGGGCAAACATCGTGGTTACTGGCCTACACTGGCCTCCAGTGGTCTCAGGAAAGATACAAGATGACGGTTCGTTGGCAGGCATCCAGTGAGCCAAGCTACAATGCCACAGACATCTAAAGGGGTTTTATTTTTAACATTCTGACCAGATCAGAAGCGCATTCCAACAACAGATCTAGACATGATATCGTATCATGTCTCTGGTTTCAGTCTAACACAGCAAAGGGTGTTTTTTTTACTCCGTGTAGTCTGGTCTGAGAACACGCTGGAAATTACATATTTAAACAAAGCTTTATTACTCTTTACTTTTATGTGAACCCAAGAGAACGCAGTCTTGAACCAGCAGGTTTTCATATACTGTAAGAGAATAAATATAGGCTTGTACACTATCATCATCTAAAGCAGCCATTCTCAACCACTGGGCCGTGAAGGCAGCGGCACTGACAAAGATTTTTTTAAGACTCGGGGTGCAATTTACAAAGTCACTTATTATTTAGATTTAAATTTGCCCAAGAATACACACATTTTGAAAAGAAAGTCAAATTAAAATGTGGAATTTCAGTGACCAGTTACGTCACCATGACAATCACAACGCACCATCAGGCAGCGATGAACGTGTTTTGCCACTGTTAGCTAGCTGGTGTTCCCTCGGATGCAGCGACACAAAATGCACCTGTTTTTGAAATGAAAAAGTGATGTGGGAGACAACCCTGCGCAGGACAAGCTCTAAAGTATGTTATACAGAAATCATAATGGCAGGTAGTGATGCTGAGTCTGCACTGAGTGTTGTATGTGGTGTATCCTGTCGCAGAGTAGTTTGACTTTTCCTCCTTTTTTTGTCATGTTATGGGATAAAACTGTATTTTGAGCGGGGTTTTGATTTTTACTCTTCAACTATCCTGGGAAAATATATTTTAAAACCTGTCGATTTAAACCTGTAATGAACCAGCCTCCTGTTGATTACATTTTTTAAAAATTAAATATAGATGTCCACTCCATCAGATGGATAATTTAACAGAGCTGAATTACAATTACAGAACTGACAAAATGTTCGATTTTTTAATTTCACAGCATAGTTGTAGTGAGGAGCTTTTTTATTTTTTTAAAGTTGTTAACAGGTATCTTAATTCTAATCAAAATACACATTTTTAAACCATAATTCTTATTCAGTTTTCATTTAGAAGGGCTATGGAGTTGACATTATGGTTGAAACGCATCTGATTTAATGAATTTAGCGAAAAATAGAAAGCATGCCGGTGCTTGAGCAGTATTCCTGCCTCTTTTTTTAAAACCAGAAAGTGAGACGGGGGTCCTTAAGGTATAGCTAACCCTGATGAAATCATGTTTTTGTCAAAACTCTGATGGAGTTGATGGAAATCTGGACCACAACTTTAAAGGATCAACATTTTCATAAAAATATATTTTTAAACAAAGATGATTATAATAGCACATATGTTATCAGTAGGTATTATTAGTTTTGGGCTTTTAACACATTTTCCAAATTGTTTGAAGTATAGAAATTAAAAAAAAATTAAAGCAAACCAAGACATTTCATAATTTTCAGATATTTCATATATATAAATCCTTAATAATAATAGATTTTCACCTAAAATTGGAATTAAGAGTGTTGGAATTAATCATTCTTTGGAGTTTTTTGTTTGTTTGTTTTGTTTTGTTTTGTGGTAGGGCATGATTTGTTCAGAAAGAAAGCTTTACCTGTATTAGATTTTTATTGTGCTATAGCAGAAAATTACATGGTTTGATAGTTTGATTAGGTTATTGATCAGTGCTGATAAATCTGGTAATACTTTGGCCACATGCTGAGATTTCTGACTCACCTTCCAGACACAATAAGCAGACAGGCAAGAAGACAGGCAGATGAACAAAAATAGATCAACAGACCGACAGAGGAGAGCAGACATGTGAAGCCCCAGAGAGATGTTGTGTCTAGGTGAAGTTTTACAATGTGGAACATCACAACACATCCATATCAAACATCAAGAGGATTTCTACAACAACTCTGTTCAGTCCTCTCCGTCCTTTCTCTCTCATGCGCTCTCTTTCTCTCTACTACCCAAGTCTTTGCACTGCAAAGCTCTCTGCAGCCACTCCTCGTCTGCCACCTTTTGTTTTTCTGTCACATCTGTTCCTTTGTATCTGCGCTGGAAGGGAACAGATGAGTGCTCTTCTGTATATTCTGAGGTAGAAGTGCTGTTGTGCTGAAACTGTACAAGTCGGGCCAAAACTTTGATAGAAATATCACTGAGTACAAGTTTTTTTTTTTTTTGTTTTTTTTGAAAAGCAATCCAGGCACCACCCATCACTGCCCTCAGACACTTAACTGATTCAGTTGAGTGATTGATGGCGATCATTTGGGCTAAAATAAATAAATAAATAAAAATCAATTTCTGATCTATTGGTTTAACTTTCACCAAAATTACATCAGTTTACAGGATTTAATGTCCCTACAGACTATAGCCCGCCCAACTGTACAGAATGTTGGCACAAATAGTTGTTCTCACTTTCCTTATCCTATTTTTTTTCTGTTGCATTTAGATTTCTAATTATATGCAATATACACTTTCCACACCAACAAAAGAAGACCAAAGATCTTAATTACAAAACACACAAGTCAAAAACAAAATTAAGGACAAAACAAGACATATAAGCTGCAACTGTTATCTTCAGTGTTGATTAATCTGTTGATTATTTTCTCCATTAATCGATTAATTAATCCCGTTACAATCTTGTCAGATGAAAACAAAACACGTGGAGCACACAGATTCACTTTTCAAGTCGCTTGAGTAAAGGTTATTTTCATTATCGATTAACTTGTTGATCATTTTTATCTGGTAATCAACAGTTGTTTGGTCCATAAAATGGTGATGACGTGAGGATGACGTCCTCAAATGTCTCGTTTTGTCCACATCCCAGTGATTTTCAGTTTACGGTCAGAGAGGAGTAAAGAAACCAGAAAATATTCACATTTTTAAGATGCTGACATCAGCAAATTTGGTCTTTTTTTTTTTTCTTTAAACATTATTCAGACTGATTATCAAAATAGTTGGCGATTAATTTAATAATCAGTTAATAATCATTGATAAATCATTGCAGCTCTACATACAAAAACACCAACACACATCTGCTCCACATAAACGTATATGCTCCACATTTGTATCTTTGCATCATAACTCGAATATCACTCCTCTTTATCAAGTAACCCCATCTTTTTTCCTTCATCCACTCAAATATTTTAAAATGAAATGATCTTTTAGATTGTGCCCACTCAGTAGTTATGTCCTAGGGGGCATCACTGTCCACTTGTCTTACACTGTAACAACAAAAAACACAACAAAATCACAAACCAGGTACCAAGTACACAGACCACATTTTTGTTTTCAGTTTTTTATGCACTCAGTGCTTGTAATATTTCTCCCAATATCACTTCAAATTGAGTTCATTTGTTCTTTTTCAGTGGCTATCGTCTTTTCCATATCCAAATAAAAACATTTCTTTTTGCCAGTGTAGCAGTGTAGGAGGGTATGTGGATTCACAATATTTAAGTATGAGTTCCTTTAATACAGTTGAAGAAAAGAGAGTAACTCCATGTATACCTCACTGTGTCCTGTAACATATCTTCAAATATACATATTGAACGATTGAAACAGAATGTCACACTCAATATCACTGATAATCATTGTAAATTAAAATTTCTTATGAAGAATTTAAATTTGTCACAATGACTTCACCTGCAATTGGTTAAGCGTTATGAAGCTGAGCCCTGCGTCCAGATGGCAGAGGGGACCTTAGTCATTCCTCGGCTCTTGGCACTGAAGTGCTTTTTAAAATGTGAAGAATGAGTGCTACTGCTGTTTAAGTAATTGCAGAATACAATGACTCATATATGGCAACAGTACAGCGCGTCTCTCTTCTTGTCCTCTATGCCTCCCACCTCTCCTTTGACAGCATGTTAATGCCTCTGCCAAAACAGAGGTCACGCCAAGGCCAGGAATAAAAACGAGACGGAGGGAGACGGGTACACGCAGATAGATAGAAAGTACAAGATAGAGATGCATATACGATACAAAAGGTTGAGACAAAATAAGACAAAGATAGAGGTGGTGAGCAAAAAAGGTGTCAAAGAGGAATGTGGAAAAACTGTGGGGAGCAAAAGCTATATTCACCCTGTGGAGAGACTTTTCCATCCATGCACTGAGTGCTACATTAAGGGAATGGAAAGAGAAATATGTGAAAGAGTGAGATGACATGAAACATATGAAAACAAAAGCATCATTTGACTTGTAGATTTTTATTTTGCCTGTGTGTTTTCACGACTGAAATGTTGAACCCTTCGCTGTAGAGCCCATCTCCACTACAGACGGACGAGGATGAAGGAAATATGGTAATTTTTCAGCAAAATGTTGCATGTAGCCTCAAGTCTTACGTCGCTCTAAATGTAACCTTTGATAAGGATGCCTGAACTTTAAACCAAGCGAGCCAAAAGAATTTTAAGACACGTCTCTGAACTCATGTATATCATTAAATTTAATTCAAATACACTGACTTATTAATGACTTACAGAATGTCAAACAGCGCTAGTATGTAAAGGAAGTTCAGGAAAGTCTTGAAGGAACATTTTGAAAGCAGTTTTTTTGATGGGTACCACTGTGGTCATAAAGGGACGGACATGGTCAGCAACAATACTCAGGTAGGCTGTGGCGCTTAAACGATGCTTAGTTGGTGCTAAGGGGCCCAAAGTGTGCCAAGAAAATATCCCCTACACCAGGGGTATTCAATTAAAAATCAAAGCGGTCCAGATAGAGAAAATTTCCGAAAGCAAAGGTCTGAAACATCATAATGTCTAACTTGCGTTATGATTTAGTGTGATATATACTGAAGTAGCCTAGTAGTTGTTTCAACGTCTGTAAGTAATCAAAATTTGACTATCAAATCGAATAAAAAAGTACAAAAACATTTTGACAATATTTATTGTCCCTTAACATTGAACTATACAGATATGCATTTAAAAATAAAATAGATTAAATAAATGAAATAGTTTTTGAAAATAGTGCATCTTAAAATAAA
>JAJHUR010120765.1:0-18418 GCA_027495735.1 Lutjanus campechanus
GTAGATGTATTTGTACTGGCTTAGGTGTGACATCATTTCCAGCTCTAACTTCCAACCTCTGAGCTAAATGGAACGCTCCGGAACATCAATACAAGAAACAGAAAGAGAAAGAAGGAAAAGAGATGCAATGTCAGACAAACACAACCCGGGTATCTCCTGATTGACTGAAAACATCAAAGAACCACTAAGAGATGCTACACATGCTCGACGTGGAGAGCTACAGCAGAGAACTCTGTGTGTTTGTGATTTGTGTGAGTGTGTGTGTGTGTGTGTGTGTGAGAGTGTGTGTCCAGCTCTGCCCCAGACCACTAACATCGCCCACAGCTAGGAGATTACCATTTAGCCCGAGGAAGCTGGGGCCAGTTAGGGGGAGACTTGGGTTGTGTGTGTGTACACCGGGTGCCATGGCGACACCTTTGTCCCGAACAGGCACTTAACGATGTCTGTGTGACTCTCTTCCTATTGGCCGAGGTGGTCTTTCAGAGCCTCCAACTGCCCTGCAATTACTTAACCAGTGAGTGCAGAGATTTATGGTGTTGGAGGGATGATTGTCCGGAAGACTTTCCCACATGTTGATCATATTTAGGCTGCGTGGGCGGGAGGATGGATGGACTGGGAAATTAAAAGCCACTCAGATCTGAGCTCTGCATTTATTTTGAGTGCTGAGATGCACTAAACTATTACTTAAACAAATTAATTCAGAGATATGCACTGATGTTGGTCAAACTGTGGCATTTGTCCTGACTCAAACTGAAACAGCAGCAACTTAGAAAGAAATCGAGGAAAGCTGAGCAGCGTGTGCAAAAACAAACCTTTTTATAATTGGCTTCATGTTGCATTTGCTTCACAACACCAGGGATAATTAAATGGGTGTACTCGTCAGCTTAATAGAGTGGGTTTCTGACTAAATACAAAGGTAGTGTCCTCAATAGAGAGCTGGAACGTGGCTGATTACAAAACGAAGTTAATCCTTCACACTTCTGCAGCATGGATGTGTAAATTCAAAAGTCAATGCCACACTAAAGCCTTGTTTTTCTCTGTGTTTTTATGTAAGCTGATGATTTTCTTGGAGGAAAAAAAAGGAATCCTGGAGGTTAATTTATTTTTTCTGAAACCACAGCAGCTGCGCCGCTAAAAGAAATGAGGCAACACTGTGCAAAGAAACCCACAAGTAAATGGAAGTGTGATGACAACAGACTAGTAAAGAATATGGGGGTTTTCCAAGTGAGATGTCACCTCAAATACACTCTGACAAAGGTACTGAATCCTGGACTGATGTCCAAACATTCTACTGTCTTTTTCCGACTGTACACTGGCTGCTTCTCAGTGATAAAAATAAATATCCAGACATGACTCCAGCTCCCCTGCAGCCCGTCTCCACTATCAGGTTGCGAGGATGTCTTTATAAATAAACAGTTAACTGGACACTAGCATGCTTTTACCGCCTCTCTTCCTCCACGGGGGATTGAATGGACTTGGACAGGAAAATGGGGGAGAGGGCAGAGGAGAGAGGACGGGGGGTGGAGGGAGGAGAGAGGTGCCGGGGGATTTCGGGGATGAGACACGAGGCTAAAAGGAGAGACGCAACGGGAGATTTGAGATAATTTGTTATCAGTTAACAGAACACGATGTGAAAACTGCACTGTGACATCTGTAGTTAGCAACACGCAGATGCTTTTCCAGTTTAAGTTTACGCTATATTTTGAATATTATAACCACTTTACCTTGCTGTTAGACAGTCTTTTCTAATGGGAAACCACAGTTATAGAAGCCAAATATCAAAGCAACCAAACTCCATTGATAAAAACAGTCATTTTACCTCGGAACACAGAAGCCGCTGGTCTACCACTGCCTCAATCTGGTAGGTGGTTTGTGTTATTGTGTGAAGCCGAACTAACACTTTAAAACTCTGAAGTCACACAGTAACTCAAATGGAGTCTGGTGGCTTTCGAAAGAGTTTATATAACTTCAGTTTCCTGTTGGTAAAGTCTGCCTGACAGCAGGGTAAAGCAGTGAAAATATAAATATAGTGCACACTGCTGACTGTGTCCACAGCAGCACGTTGCTTAGTTTCCTACACCGGTACTCCTGCTGCTTCTCAAAACTGGGGGCATGTTGACCGCCATTTACATTGACTATAGATAAATACCACTTCAAAAAACCTGAACTATCCCTTTAATAACAGGGTGGATTATGTTCCACTTCCCTCCTCGAACTGCCTCGTGTCCAAAGCTCGCCGAGGTGTGTTTTATGCCTCGTTACCCTCCAACATTTACAGCTTACAAAATGTCTTGATAATTGGCAGGAGTGAAACCCTTTTCATTTTAGAGTAATAATCTGTGCTACCTCTGCAAATAAATGTCTGCTGCTCCTCTCCATCTCTCACTGATATAAAACAATAATCATTCAACCCGCGGCCCGTTTGTGATGATCTGCTGTAGTGCTAAAACGATGAGTTCATGTATAATTTAGCCTTAATTTATGAATCATTTAAGCAAAATGTTCAACGTTTGCACAACTTTTTGACCATTTTAAAATGTTAGGATTTGCTGCATTTCTCCTGTAAATTTATATTTTTCTGTTTTAGCAGAACATTTTCCAATATTTTCTAACCAATCTGCTGAAATATGTGGATGTATGCAGGGTTGTGTACCAACAAAAAGCTCAGATTATTTCCAGAAGCTGTGATCTTTCACTTACAGGAAGCCTCTCTACAGACTAAACTCCCATAACACATTTCACCCTGCTCTACAAAGCAGTGATCTATTTTCCCTTTTTTTTTTTTTTGTTTGGGTGTGGGATAAAGGAGACATCCTGGGTGGCATCATGAGACTTGAGAGAGACTTTTCTGCTGTCACTGGGGTCTGATGAAAAGGAGGTGAAGGAACGAAGGATGGGGACAGGAGGAGGGAGCTTTGGAGGCAGCACAGGTAAAATTTCTAGAAAGTCTTTGATTCCCTCCCATGGGAGGGAAAAATGCTGCACCCAAGGTACACACACACACACACACACACACACTCACACAGAGTTTCTGACTTAACAAGGTGAGTATGCTGTAAGGAGGAAGTCCAACAGCCCAGACTGCTGCTAAAATCTTTACAGAGCACACAGAGATATGGAGTGTAACTAAAAGAGCAAAGACCAAGGACGGGCGAAGGACGAAGCAATCCTGAAACTAAATTGGTTTAGTGGAGGTTAATACAGTGTTACATGTGTTTATATGAGCTATACGCTTCACAAAAACACCTCAGACTATATTAATCAGAGCTGAAAGGATTAGATGGTCGATGACAAACTTTTCTGTTTTGATCATTTATAAGCCTGACGGACATGAGACATTTGACGACATCACCTTGAAACTGTGATGGACATTTTTCTCCATTTTCACACAATTAAATTTCTACTTGACAAAGAAAGTTTCCAATACTGGTACTGGAGGCGCCTCAGATACAACCTAAAATGTTGGATCCTGTATCAGCGAGTACACAGGTCTATGCACTGATCCAATACCACGTCATTAATCAGCCCTGAAAGGACAAAAATTGGTATTTTTTAAATAAGCTGGTTTAAGATTAGTACTCAGAATTGGCTGATAATCAAAGTTCAGGTATTGGAATCAGTACAAGGAAGAAAAAAATATTCATGGAACATCTTTAATAAGAAACAGATTAATTGATGACATTACTTGTTCATCTGGGCCAAAAACTAACTCGAATTATCAAAAAATATCTTGTATGGTTTACGGATGGAAAGCCTGAAAAAGAAGGAAAACATTTTAACGGCTCTCATTTCTCTTGTAGATCACAGCAAGAATTTGGGAGCAATTTAGAGTCATTTGTGAATTTGTCTGAAAATCTGATTATGCAACTTTGACAAACTATTATTCTTTATTTCATTTCACATTTTTGCAGTTTCAGTGATTCGTGTTCATTGTGGATCTGATTTATATAAATGTGTGATGCCTTCTGTGTGTTTGCATATTTGTACTAGTGATGTTTGATCATTAATCAATTAATCACCATTAAGAAGTTAGAGATAAAACACGAGAAAAAAATGAAAATGAGGAAAAACAAGAAATAGAATGTGCTTTGTATCTCATTATTTATTAATGAAAATGCACAAAATTTGAGACCCTGTCCCCTCGACACAGTAACAATCCTGAGCTCATTTGCAAAAACAGATAAACACCATTCTTAAATTAATAAAGCAACGCCAGCTTGAATGATAAACTCCTGAGTGCACAATAAAAAAATCATGATTTATAATGATTTATATATATGTAATGATTTTTATATGATTATATAACTTTATAGTGCATGTTGTTCACGTTCAGCAGCTTCCAAACATGAATAATGTTCGTCTAAAATTCACCTCAGCAGCCAATGAGAACACAGAAACTCCACTCAGCAGCCAATTAAAGGAAAGAAATTCCCCTGTGGAGGCCACAAGGACGAGACACCGGCACTTCAGTGTACTTTAAAGTTCCACTCCTCTATTATTCCCTCCTTCAGTCTCGCTCTCACCCCCCCACCCCCCTCCTCCTCCTGTCACCTTTCAATCCCCCAAAGTCACAGCTGATGCCTCTATTATTGGACCAGACGGACGAGAGCGGCCTGAGAAACACAAGGAAGCTCCTGGACTGACAGGTGACACTGACGCCACGCAGGACGCAAATGTTACAACTATTACGCACACACACACACACGCACACACGCGCGCACACACACACACACGCACACACACACACACACACACACACACACACAGATAATGATTTCTCATGAAGCAGCAGCAGGTTTCTGTATTTTCAGGATTACACTGCGCTGTACCTTTACAATAAGATTGAGATATTTAGCGCAGAGATTTTCAGTATTTAGCGGCTCTCTCATCCTGAGAGATCTGCTGTGTGTAAACAGCAGAGCGAGATTATGTTTCTGTTGAGTGAGGATAGAAGAAGTGTGCATTGTTCTTCTGCAGTGTGTGTGGGAGATACAGAGAGAGATGCTGTGTGTGTATTTATGGTCATTTAGGTTCATTATTGGAGACTTATGGATGAATTTCAAAACAGCAGCTGCATCATGGGAAAAAAAAGGGCTGATGCTGCCTCTGAAACAGACTTAAAACATGTTCAGATTAATCTGCACAGATAATTACAGAATTGAAGAGATTATGTAAAGATTATGGAGCTACAGTTTAACACAATGCAGCAGGAATGTAACCAATCACAGAGCAGGGACACCGTCCATCCGTCCAGTCTGTGTCTGCTGCCTCTTAGCTGGTTGTGAAGCGAGCGATGGACGGACCATATGTGTGAACATACGGCAGCGAGGAGATGGTCTGTGTGTCAGCCAATCATGAAGCAGCTCAGCCTGAAACGCTCCCAATGAGACGCTGAATTATAAACCATGGTCACCAAGGAGATGAGACTAGGAGATGAGGAGACAAGGAGAGGAGATGAGGAAACAAGGACAGAAAACAAGGAAAGGAGAGGAAACAAAGAGAGGAAAGGAGACAAGGAGACGGGGGAGAAGAGGAATGAAGGAGAGGAAACAAGCAGTGAAGAGAAAAGGAGAGAAGGCTAAGTAGACAAAAGAAGGAGAGGAGACAAAAAGGGGAGGAGACAAGGGAAGGAAACAAAGATGAGACAAGTGAAGGGTAGGGGACAAGGTGAGGAGACTAGAAAAGGGTAGGAGACAAGGAAAGGAAACAAGTAGCGAAATCAAGGGGAGGAAGCAAGGAGAGGAAAGATAAAAAACAAGGAGAGGAGAAGAGACAAGGTAAGGAGACAAGGAGAGGAAACAAGGACAGGGCAGCAGATGAGGTGAGGAGACAAGGAGAAGAAATGAGGAGAGGAGGCAGGAGAGGAAACAAGGCCATAAGAGGAGACAAAAAAAGGAGAAAGAGGAAAGGAAACAAAGAGAAGGAAGAAGAGGGGAGGAGACAAGGAGAGGAAACTAGAGAGGAGAGAAGAGGAGCAGAAAGGAAAGGAGGTGAGGAGAGGAGAAGAAAACAGAACAGACGACTGATGAAATGATAATTTTGTGTTAAGAGGAACTTTAAGTTGTGAAAAAGCTTGTCTCACTGATCCAACGAGCTCTGAATTAAACGCAAATTAACAACTTATTAATTCTACAAGAAAATAAACAAATGAAATGAAACGTTGACTCATGACGGAGGAGGTTCACAGAGAGATCAGAGCAGAACAACACAGCAGAGCGGTGGGAGTCACAGCTCCATCAGGGGAACAACAAACACGGATGAATTCTCAGAAATTAGGAGAACAACAGCTACAAATCCAGCTGACAGAAATAACAGCTCCCGGCGGAACGTTTCCGGCCACTCCTCAGCTTTGATACACAGGAGGAGCCGGTGGAACCTGCGTGTGACGGACGGCTGGAAACAGATGTGAACCTGACTCATAAAACACGGAGAGAAAAACACGACAGAAGGACGAGAAAACACCAAACATCAGCTCAGACTCCAGGGTGGAGCGGCCCAGAGGTAAATATGATCCATCCTGAAACTAACACCGCACATCAGGCTGGAGCGTCCACTCCGGGACGTGCAGATGTCCGTCCATGCTGGACGAGTGGAGGCACAGATGTGGATGCATATGTATCAGAAATGTGAGCCAGTAAAAAGGGATGTGGACGCGATTCAGAGGCTGTCATGAAATTAACGTGCCGTTCATGGGTTTTAGTGGGACGCCAGCTCTGGTATTTACATATGAATGAGTTAAAATACTGAAAAAAGTAGGTCAAATCCAGTCATTGTGTTTGTTTTATGGCTTATTTCCAGTGCTACAAGTTCTCTTCTGCTCCAATAAAGACATGCTAATAAAAATACAATTAATACAAACTTTAAAGGGATAGTTCGGGTTATTTGAAGTGCCTATTTTGGAGAAGCAGCAGGAGTACTGGTGTAGGAAGCTCAGCCTGTGGACAGGGTCGACAGCAACACGTACCTCACACACCTAAAAACAAAAATCAGTATCAGTTTAAGTGGACGCATATTTTACATATTTTCATCACTTTAACTTTTCTGACAGGGAACCACCATCACAGACACCAAAGATCAGTCTCCAAACCTGTTCCAAACTCCATACGCAAAATCCACAATTTAAGCTCACAGAACACAAGAGTTTCTGGTCTACCACTGCCTCATTCAGTCAGTGTGTTCGGTGATTTTGGTGTTTTAAAAGGTTAGTTCTGATTCACCAAAGTCACACAATAGCAAACAAACTCATTTATTGAGGCAGCAGCGGACCAGCAACTCTCATGTTCTGCCAGTTTAAATGACTGATTTCACCTATGGAGTTTGGTCTGTTTGGAGAAAGTGATATTTAGCCTATAAAGCAGCAGTGTCCTGTCAGAAAAGGTGGTCTGACTGAGGTGGACCTTTATTTAAAGCGTCTAAACTACATTTTGCTGCTGACCCTGTCCACAGCAGTACGCTGTGTAGCTCCCATGCTGGTGCCCGTCTCTGTAATCACAGTCGTAATCATATAACCACACGTCAAGTAATCCAAACTATCCCTTTAAATCTACACAGGAGATCATCTGATGTTACACGAAGCTCATCATTTAGGCGTAGAAGCCATTTTGAGCTGCAGATGTCCAAACACACAGCAGGGGAACGGTGACCTGACATACTGTAGGGTGGGGCGGCTCTTCCGGACCTCCCAGCGTTCCAAAAAACACACGGAGAACGTTTGTTTTCTCGAGTTACGCAGGCGACCTGCGGCGACCGGGACGCCATTTATTATCTCCAACAACACGATGCTTATCTGCCAAATAAATCCTTTCATCCAAAACAAGATTGTTTTACCACAAAAGCATCATGCAGCAGCCTGTCAGCAGGCACCTGAGCATTAAAAATATCCTCCACTCTGTTGTTTCAACTGTGATATTAGAAAGCGGAATGTGAACTTGAGCGAGATGAAAGAAGCAGAACAACTTCCTGCTGTTAGAAAATATTGTTCATATTGACGACAAGCAGGTTTGAGTTTCCTATACGGTCAGAGCGCGTGTTCCTGCTGCCGCTGTAATGCCTTTACAAAGACTTTCTGTCCCCCGCAGGGCTCAGTGTGCTTTAAGTTCCTCGAAATGAGGATTTAATTTGAGGCGAGGCAGAAAAAAATAAAAAGTGGAACCAGCGGGGCAGAATCATGGGAATTGCGGTTCTTTTGCGAACGCAGCCAAACACACGTCCACTTTGATTAGAGTTGTGTTTTGGAACGTCGAAGCATCAGCGCTTTCGCCCGCTCGCTTATAAGGCTCATAGGCTTTAGAGAAGGAGAGGCTCTGTGTGTGTGTGTGTGTGTGTGTGTGTGTGTGTGTGTGTGTGTGTGTGAGAAGGCTAACCGCTCATAAGGGGAAAGTGCGGCGATGCTTTGCGCATCTCAGTAGGCTAATTATAACAGTGCAGCCGCTGCAAAAATGAAACATGAAAGAATTAACAATCACAGAGAGAGAGAGGAGAAAAAAAGAGGAGGAGGAAACACAATTATTGTTAAAGAATGTGTAGGTAGCAGCAGTAATTACATCTCACTCCAATTAGACTGCTGAAGTTGTGTTTTCTCTCTCTCTCTCTTTGTGTCTGTTTTTCTTCGTCTTCAACCTGTTTCTCATGTCAAGTAACCGATGTGGCTTTTAGGGCTGCGCAAATAATCACAACTGCAATAAAATAAATATGGCCGAGTGCAATATCCAAATTGCAGAACTAGAACCAAATAGAAGAAGGAGAAATGTGTGAGCTTTACAGTGAGGTGCTGCAGTGCTGCAGAGATGTCGTGGCCGAAAACTCCAGATCAAAGAAAACTCGATAAATATCACATCATCATGATTTGAAGGGTTTTTTTTCAGCTAACATGAAAATTGTAATGCAGAACTCATTTCCACTAATCACATCACATATCACATCACACAATTTCAGTCAAAATAATCACAATGACTTTTTTTTTTTACCAAATCATGCTGCCCTCGTATCAGATCTGATATCAAATCATTCATCAACCTGAAACGGGACCCTGCACCTTTCCATCAGCCTCCCATATGCCTTTTTCCCCCCCAGGATATATCTATATGAATATATCTAATTGCAATTATTTCGACTGATATTGCAATTGTGATCAGATTAGTGATATTAGAGGAAAGGATCATTTTTACATCATTATTCTCATTTTCATTTTAACAAAGTCGTCTATAAAAATATGATGTGCGACATTTCAGCAGCACGGCGAATATTTAATGTTAAATGGTAGTTTGATACACATTTTGCATATAACACATATTGCAGCTCATGTGATTTGAAAATTGTTGCAGGTCATGTTGTGATTTTGATCAGATTGTTACTCAGTATGATCACAGTTCAGGTATCAGGAGGAGAAAACTTGAATCTAAACGTCTCTGGAGAAAGAAATGGAGCGTCTCCACGGCGCTTAGATTCAAAATCCACACACATGAAAACAGGTGGGACAGTGTCTCACTCTAGGACGCTTTGAACCACCGACCTTCTGAACAGAGGCTTCATGTCATTGGACATGTCCTCTGTCCTGTCCTCGTCTCACATTAGACTCATTATCACAATAATAGCAAATCATGACCGCATGTTTGAGGACAGCCCTGAGTGTCGTTCATATTCACGTTCTCCATAGGTCAAGGTCTGCTGTCAGAGTGTGTGTGTGTGCACGTGTGTGTGTCCGTGTGTGTGTGTGGCCTGGTCCTACTGGGACCACCAGCTAAGACTTGAGATACAGTGACAGCTGGGAGCAGCTGCTCACATGTGTGTGTCTGAATGTGTGTGTGTGAGAGAGAGACAGACAGCTGGGGACAGTTGCTAGTGTGACAGAAAATGACAGCCGGGCACCACGAGACCTTCTATATGCTCACACACACACACACACACACACTCTCTCTCTAACCCGTTCAGACAGGCAGCTCTGCAAACTTGCTAATCTCTGCCCTTTAATCCGAGGGTGAACTTTTCCCTCCCAGGTGCCGTCCAATTCCCCCTGAACGTGTCTCTGCTCTCCTCCTCTGACAGCTCCGATCGGGTAAACAACCTGATGGGGACTATTTTTAGACTCAGACTTAAATACAGTCAGAGGTTAACGTCAGTTAAAGTAAAACTTGTCATTTTGTAGTTCAAACGAGAAATAAAGTCATTTTTCAAGCAGCCTGGTTGTTGTGGACGGATCCTCTGACCATCACTCATCATTTCAAACAGCACAAACTCAAACACGCAGCTATTTCTGTGCGATAAGGAAGCTGATACACGTTATTTTTATATGAGGAGTCATTTTATTAGAGCTGATGTCAGGTTGGTTGTTACAGACGGGGACAGGTGTCTCACTGTAGATTAAACAGGTCCTTTATGCTTTATGAGGACACCTTTTTATTTGACACATTCATGCATTCACAACTGTGTCAGTACAGATTTCAGAGCAGCTATGAACTCTTCACTTGTGTCAACTATTCTGATAATTAATTCATCGTTTTGAGTCATTTTTGAAGAAACATTTCAGCTGCTTAAATGTGAACATTTCCTGTTTTTTTCAGCCTTCTTCATACTGAATATTTTTGGGTTGTGGACAAATAAAGACATTTTTGGTCCATTTTATGGACCAAGTGAGCAACATAGATGAATAACCATTAATCAAGTAATTATTAATGATTAATTGATTCTCAACTATCAGTTAAGGAAAATGCCCAGAGTTTGCATCTCTATAGACCAAACATCTAATCAATAATGAAAATAATCCTCAGCAACAGTCCTGGTTTGCTGGAACTTAGCAGGAGAATTAAATTCATGCTGGATGAAACATTTTGGAGTAAAACTGATTTTTTTCCTCCACAGATTCTTTAAACTGGTGATTCATTTAACTGATCAATGACACCACCAGCAAACAGATGGAGGCCTCGTCAGCACTCCTCCAGACAGACAGTGAAAAGCCAAAAAGTGCTAATTTGATACCCTGTGATGCTGCGATCACACATGAGAGAAGCTGTAACAGTAACTGAAGAGTTCAAGAGAAAAAACAAGTCAAACTAAACGGGACTACAAACATTTTCTGGGGTTAAAACCCAAAATCTTCAGGAGTTTTCAGGTGTTCAGTTTGCTGCCAGGCTCCATTTAGCTCCGTAATGCAAACACGTCTCTTGTCTCCTCGAAGATAAACCGGACTAATCTGGGTCAGCCGTGTGCAGGTTCACTTCTCATCGTATAGTTTGTGTCCACACACACTGCAGTGACCTGGAAACAGCTACAAACACGAGCTGCAGCGCACGTCTGTCCTGTTTTCTGGAGCAAATTGTTCATCGTATGTCCCTTCACATTACATGTTTGTCCGGTTACATGTATCTCTGCGTTTTGTGTGTGTGTTTGTGCAGGTCTATGGATTTGTGTCCCTGCGTGTGCGTGTGTGATGAGTTTGCAGTGATAGCCATCTCCTCCCATCTCCTGCTGATGCAGGTCATCAATTCTCATCTCTGTGTCTCTGCTATCTGCCTCACACCGCCGAGTTATAAATACACAAGCAGGCAGCAAAACCAACCAGCCGGCGAGAAGATCTGCTGATGAGCCGGTCGGTCGGAAAGAACAGAAACAGTCGGCAAAGGTGCACACACCTGTCGCAACACCAGCCTGCAAACAGTCATTTTAAAAAGCTTATTTACAGGCTTTTAGCAGAATCACTACATGTAGAGGCTATATTGTTATTTCCAGAATTAGTTGGACTTTTCAAACTGATTATTTTGTGCCAAAAATATAGTTTATACAGTTTAAAGTAAAGTTCTTTCATCTGTGTGTCCACAGGTTTTCAGCACATGGCAAATATGTGCATAGGAAAGTATAGAAGAAAGTGTCAGTCACAGTCTGTGTGTCCAGGTCTGCAAAACTGCACCAGCCTCTAAACCAGAACCAACCCGCTGGCTGTAATTATCTCACAAATCAAATCTGGATTTCCCCGGACCCGTTTATACAAGCTTCACAGTCTGACCCGTGACTAAACACACAGACTGCACAGTCACTCACTTGTGTTCTACTCAAACTATGTGTCAGTTGTTGCAGCAGCTGTGCTCCTGCAGCTGTTAATGTGTTTTCTCAGCAACAACGTGCCTAGCTCGCAGCTAACAAAAGCTAATACTTGTTGCCACTTTTTTTTTTTTTTTTACAAGCAGCAAAGTAACTTCTCTTGGTTTCTGATCGCAACAAACTTCTCCCAAAATCCATCTTGGCCTTCGATGATGTATTGTGTACACTTTAGTGTTCATCACTGGCGCTTTCTGCTTTTATGTCAACCGTTTTAACGTACTAGCTAACAGCCAGTTCTCATCACTGTGACATCAGTTTATTTGGCTGGATGTGAGTTTGGGCTGGTTGAGTCGTAGACTTTCACAATGATCATATTAGCTGATACAGATGTTAAGACAGTCTGAGCTTCAGTAATGTCAAAATTTAAGAATAACTTTTTGACACTCCTGTTGTATTATTCTTTATCTTACTTTTATCCGACTTTGTACAGCTCAAAGTGAGGCTTCACAATATGGTAAAAAATACATTTTATTTTATCAGCGATCGTCTAATCTCTAGAAACAGATATGCATGTGCATATTATGCAAATACATTCTGCAAAAACTAATAAAAAGCTAAACAGTTGTCAATAAATAGCCTAGCATTTCAGCCCATGTGTCCTGCCTCTTTTGCCTGTTTATTTACACACAACCACAGTCCGCTCAAACAAGATGGGTCAATACCATTCGGACTACAAACGGACTACTAACGGACTACTAACGGACTACAAACGGAAACCAGAACGCTTCTGATACCACAATCTTCTCCCTGCCCACAGATTCTGTGTTCATGTGCAGATATCTGTTTATAGAAATCACTCTGGTACTGAAGTTCTCAGTAATCTACTTTTCGATCAGTCCGTCGTCACCTCGATACAGCAGATCAGTGATCGATAAGAGCGTTTCTGTCTTGATTCAGTCAGCTCAGAAGTCAGATCCTCCACACAGCCGGTCAGCCTGTCAGCTCCTGAGCAACTTATTCAGTCCATCAGTCTGTCAGTCGGTCACATGTTCGGTGTTCCTGCGTCGCTCATGAATCCAGTCGTCCTGTCAGAGACACAGCCAGCCAGCAAGCTGTTCACTTTCTCTGCCAGTCGGTCAGTTAGTCAGTAAGAAAGCACATAATTCACTCCAGCAGCCGCTCATTCAGCCAGTCAGTATCTCAGATCTACCTCTGTCCCCCCCTCCTCCTCCTCCTCCCTCTGCCTCCACCTCTAAGTCCCTCCACGGTCATTGCAGATGTCTCAGCTCCGAGGCTCCATTCTTTATCTGGATGATAATAGCAGGCCACGGCTGAAAGCCTTACGGACCGAGCAATGTGACCTCCAGCTCCCGGCCGGGGCTTTAAAGCTACCATCGCTTGGATTTTTCGCCGGGCTAAAGATGTCCCGCGTCTGCTAAATTTATCACAGTCAAATAGGCGCTCGGCAGCCTCGCTGAGCCCATATTCATCACTAGATTTTATATTTTCACCTCTGCGCTGAATGTTACTTAATGCTCCGCTGTAAAGGGATTTAGGTAAATGCCACGAGAAATCAAACCTGAAACCCGACTAAATTGTTGCAAATGAAAACACAAGAGAGAACATCGAGGTTAGAGACTGTTAGAGCCTCTGGCTTATTTCTTTGCTAGTGATAAAAACTCACATTCAGCAATGATATGGCAACTCTTGCACGTTAACAACGGGGCAATAGGGATAAATACATGATTGTGATATTACGGAATATTTGTCTCTGACAGAACAAAGAAAATGTCTTCTTATAAAAGGAGAAAATTATGCCGCAAAAGGTTCAACAGCAGAGAAACATTTGTGTACAAAAGATTTTGTGTTGTGATTTTTAAAAAAGGGTAATTATATCATTTTTTAACGTCTCTGTCTAGACTTTCGTTGCTGCTTCACATCAACAACTTCAGCATTTGTGCACTTTTTTCTATGAAGTGCAAAACAGCCTTTCATGCTAATCGGTCAATTAAAATGCGATTTTCTTTGCAGACTTACAAGGTGTTGTAGATTTGGGTGCAGCAGAAGGTTGTGTCAAGGCGACTCTGCACGTTATCAACAAAAACACACACAAACAGGAGAAACTGATAAGATTAAAGTGAAGTGAAAGAGAGGCAGTGTGAGTGAGACGGAGAGCGTGTCGGTGATGGAGAGGGCGAAAGCTGGAGCCCGAAGATCTGCTGTTTGAGATGCTCATCAGAGGAAGAGGACAGAATGTGTGAGGAAAGAGACGGAGGAGTTTGGACTGTGCAGCTGGAGGCCGTCTAACTCAGGAGGAAGTCAAGGATGGGGAAGGATGAGGAGAAAAGAAGTGCATGGATGAGATTTTTAAAAATACGTGGACGGAAGGACGCAAAGACGACAAGACTGATGCTAATGTCGGCATGCTAACCAGCTCACAACATGCTAATGTTTAGCAGCTACACATGTTCTCCATCTCAGTTTAGCACGTTAGCATCAGAGCAAGACTAGCATCAGCTTAGTGCAGAAATATCTGCATCAGTTTACATGTTGGCTGATAAATAACACAAAGTTTGTCCACCAGAGATCACTGACAAGCTGATTTTTACTCTGTAAAATGTGACACTTAGTTGGGTCTGTATAATTCTTTAAAACAAATCTAATGGATTCATATCAAAACTGTTTGCTCATGTTAGTGTTTATGTAAATACACAGATTTTTTTATTTGACAGATATTTGACATAGAAGAGTAAAAATACCAAAAAATATTTGGTTTCTTTCCTCCTCTGACAGATAACTGGATATCTTTGGGTTGTGGACAAAACAATTAGCCCCAGTATTGTACATTTTGAAACATGTGGTGTATCTAAGTATCCATACACCTACTTTTGACAACCTTAGTAATATGTAATATATTACTTTTTATTAGTAACACAGCTGAAGCTGGTACTAGAGGATCGGTTTAAGATTTCATGACAATCCAACCAATATCTGTTGAGATAATTCACTGAAAACAGAACCTGATGATGGCGCTATTACAACTCAGTCTGTGAGGGAGTAAATATAACTCTGGGTTGTAATTATTTCAGTCCGGACCAAAATGGACCGACTGACTGACGTAGATCCGTGCACGCTAGAGCTGCTAAAAAGAGCTACATAAGTAGATGATACATAAAGGAAATGAGAGGTGAACAGTGCTTCATACCTGTATATAGGCAGAGAACATGAGTCAAACAGTGAAAGCAGAGCAGAGACAGAGACAGAGAGAGAGAGAGAGAGAGAGAAGACACAGTGAGAGGAGGTGTTGGTGTTTGGAGTTAATCTGCAGCAGCAGCAGCAGAGAGAAGCTGAGGGATTCAAAGCGTCAGGAGGCTCCCTGCAGGCCTCAGGATAACAATGCTATTTAGTATCATGTAAACCAGCGAGCTGACACACACACCTGCAGATACTCCACATGCACACGTGTACGTTCAGCACACACGAACGCGCAGCGTGCATCATGTCTTGAGGGATTGTAGGCGGCGGTGGCGGCGGCCACGCAGTTTCAAACACGCTGCTGCTTGGCGCGATAGCTCCCTCGCTCCGTCTTCTCTGCTCTCGCTGCCCTAATGACTTTCTCCCTGCCTCCCCCACCCTCCCCACGTCTCCCCCGCTCTCTCTCGGGTAAGTGGGTGACAGTCTTTTAAAGTGCAGTCCTGTACCTTCTGATAGCAGCGAGCAAACAAAGAATGTATTGGCCATGCTACTGAATCTGCAGTGTCTCAGAATAACAACGAAGCAGAGGGAGGACGCCGTGGATGAATTACTGCACTTCAAAGAGGAGTTTATTCTCTATGTAAACAAACAGAGGAGGAAACAACAGGGCGGACGCCTCGTCCTCTGCCTTCACTTGAAAACGAAGGCAGAAAACACACAGATGCTGATTTGTTTCTGTCTTAGATTCTTTCTTAAAGAGATAGTTGTGATCTTTTGAAGTGGGGTTATGTGAGGTACTTATCCATAGTCAGTGAAGTGAGGGTCAGAAGCAAAATGTATTATTTACCTCTTTACCTGGCTGTCAGACAGCCTCTTCTGACTGGAAATGGAAGTTATATAAGCCAAATATCACTCTCTCCAAAAGCAACCAAACTCCATTGACAAAAACAGTAATTTTACTTTGCAGAGCAGAAGGGTAGCTGGTCTACCGCTGCCTCGGTCGGTTAGTTCATTTGTGTTATTGTCCGACTTTGGTGTTTCAAACGGTTAACCTGGATTCACCAAAGTCACACAATCACACAAACAAACTGAGAGATTGAGGAAGTGGTAGACAAATAATTCCTGTGTTCTGTGAGGTAAAACTGCTGATGGCGCCTGTGGAGTTTGGTTGGTTTTTAGAGAGTGATATTTAGCTTCAATAAAAGCAGAAAAACATCAGAAAAGTCTGTCTAACATCAAGGTAAGGGGGTGAAAATGTTCTAAATATAGAGTACACTTAAACTGATTTTGATTTTTTGTCTAAAATCAATTAAGTTCCTCCAGTAATCCTGCTACTTCTTCACACTGACTATGGATAAGTACAACATACAGCCACACTTCAAAAACACCAAACTATCCCTTTAAAGGGTGTCCAGGAAATGTGATTCTCTCTCTGTGGCCTGAGGGGTTTCACTAATGGTACATGTTGAGGATTTTGTATCAATTTATTTAAAATTTTAACTAAATTCAGGATGCAGCTCTCATAAATAAATGAACCCTGATTTACCTTGAATTTCTTAACATTTTATGTGTTCTAACTTCCAGAATATTAACATTCAGAGGCTATTTCTGCTCCATAAAATATTAATGTATGACCAGTCAGAAGACAATATGCTTTAAGTGAGTTTACAACAACTTCTAACAGCAGAAACAGCAGAAATGTGGTCAATAAAACATCAATAAAACCAGCCTCAACCTCAGAGAAAAACATTTTCATAACCTCCAACGTGAGTTATGCTTTGCATCGCAGAAAAAATTTAAGAGTGAGGGAGGAAAAAAAAAGAGAAACACAGCCGAAGGCGCTCTGCCATCGTCTGCTCTGTGTTTAAGTCCTGAGACATCAGGTGGATTTGCTGCAGAGCCTCAGCTTCTCTTGAAGTTCACCTCAAACCAGGTGTTTAGCCTCCGCAGAGCCCGGCCTGTAATCAGCCCGGCTCGGCAGGAATGATCTGAATTCTGTTTGAACGTCCAAGACGAGGCTCAAACCCTCACAGCCTCGCAGTAAATTACGCCAAAAAAAAAACAAAAAAAACACACCTTTTTGTTTTCGAGCTTTCTGTTCTGACGTGATTCTGTTTCTGCATTAAAGAAGAATTAATTTCCATATGGACGGAAGATCTAATGTTCTTACTTACTAATTGTTTTAATCCTTCAGCGCAGAACAGAAATATTAAATGCAAATCCTTAAAGGGATAGTTCTGTGTTTTTGAAGTGTGGTTGTATGAGATACTTCTCCATACTCAGCGTATTAATTACGACGGTTGACTCGCCCCGAATTTAGAGAAGCAGCAGGAGTACTGGTGTAGGAAGCTAATCAATGTCCTGCTGTGGACAGGCTCAGCAGCAGTACACATACCCTTTACACTGCATTGGAACCAACCAAACTTCATAGAGAAAATCAGCAATTTTACCTCACAGGCTACAGGAGCTGCTGGTCAACTGCTGCCTAGATCTGTTAGATTGTTTGTGTTATAGTTTGGGTTCAATGAATTTTAACTAACCCTTTAATACACCACAAACAAACAAATGAGCACATGGACTCAGCAGCTCCTCTGTTCTAAAGGGTCAAAATGACTGGTTTTGTCACTGGAGTTTGGCAGCTTTGGACGGAGCGATATAACAGCTTTAGTTTCCTTTGGATAAGTTTGTCTTTCTAAGATAAAAGTCTGAAATTTATGAAGGAGAGAAAAACTTGTTTATCTGTCAAGGAACCACATCACTTCAGTTTGCAGGGTCGGATCAACCTCATCACACCAGGAGTCAGTCTGGAGTTCTGACTTTAACATCTGAACTCGATGTGAAAAAACTACAGAGTGTGAAACCTGTGGCGAGAGTGAAAACTTCTGCAGAGATATTTTTGAAGCCGTCTAATAACAAACTTCAGATTTCTGATTAAAAAACCTCTAAAACAAACTTGAGCTCGTCTCAGTGAGACAGAAAGGACTCTGTTGTTGTGAACAGCAGGGATCTTCAGGGTGTGAGCTCCGTCTGCAACACAGTCCATTTGCCCTTGAAGATTATCGCTTTATTAAATTGTAATGTTCTTTGAAGCAGCAGCTATGTAAACAATACCCCCGTCACCCCCCCCACCCCCCCACCCCCCCCCCCCCCCCCCCCCCCCCCCCCCCCCCCCCTCCCCCCCCCCCTCTCT
>JAJHUR010120776.1:0-11316 GCA_027495735.1 Lutjanus campechanus
CACATTTGAGATTTAGCACCTTTCCACTGGAATTTAGAAACATCCAGCCAGTTGTCATTTGTTATCAAAAGGTTGCTTTCTTCCTCCGGTTTTTCTTAAATAGAATCTGCAATGTGGGATGTTTTTGTCTTCAGGTCTTATTAAAGTGTAGCGATAACACCCCCTTATTCTGAATCACACTCATATGCAAATACTGTATATATTCTGTTAATATGCAAATATAAATACTCTACATATGTTTAAACTGTGTTTACTGTCAGCCTGCACATATTCCTGCTCACAAGTCACACATTCAAGACCCACTGAAGCTGCTCAGAGTTTTACCCTTTATTTATATTATTTGTATTACTATTATTCCTGTTCTTCTACTCTTTAGTAGAGTAGTTCCTTACCTGTGTTACATTCTCACTGCTGTTGCTGCTATGACACCTGAATTTTATTTCTCTCTGGGGATTAATTAAGGTTTATCTTATCTTAATCATTTTGGTAGGCACAAGGGCTGTCACAATATCAGATTATCTGTTTAAATTTTAAGAAAGGAATTCTACAGGAAAGTCTGGGGGAGGGTGACAAAGCGACAACAAAAAGAAACAGGAATGGTTTAAAAGCATAAGAGGCAGTGGATTAATTACACGTATTATCTTATGTGTGTTGTTAACATTAGATCAATATTTAGATTTAAATATCACAGTTATTGTCAGTACTGACACCATCATGACACCCTGAGTAGGACCAGTTTGACCAGATCAGTGTAGATGTTGTGTCCTTCCTCTTACGTGCTGTCCGTCCCTGTGTCGCAGTCTTCCCGGTGGTCAAGAGACGGAGCCGTGTGTGTGTTCCAGCTGAAGGGCCACATCACTCCTGTGAGAACGTTGGCCTTCAGTCCCGACGGTCTGGCTCTGGCATCTGGAGGAGTGGGAGGCCTCATGAACATCTGGTCCCTGCGGGTAAGACACACACACACACACACACACACACACACACAGATGGAGGTGAAAACACCCACGCAGGATGTATTCAAGTCCTGCAGGTACAAGTCACACGTACACAGACGTATATGAAACACGCATTGAGGTGAAAAGAACAAGTGAGTCATCACACACTCGTCTTACCGGCAGTTGTAGATCACTCTGGTGTTTATAGTGATGCTGAATACCTTCACACTGGACTCACTGTACATGTGTGTGTGTGTGTGTGTGTCCAACAGGACGGGTCCGTGCTCCAGACAGTTGTAGCCGGTTCAGGGGCGATCCAGAATATAGTCTGGATCCCAGATGTGGGCGTCGCCGTCTGCTCCAACAGGTCAAAGGTGAGACATCCTGACCTGATTCATGTTTTCTAGCTGCATCATTTAAAATCAGATGAGTATTTATTTACTCTCCGGTCTGCTTCACTTCCAGGACGTGCTGGTTGTGAACTGCTCCAAAGAGTTCATGGCGTCCAACCACGTGCTGGCCACGTGCCGCACAGCTCTGAAGAAGCAGGGCGTGGTCGGCCTCAACATGGCGCCCTGCATGAGGGCCTTCCTGGAGAGACTGCCCGTCATGCTGCAGGAGCAGTACGCCTACGAGAAGGTACGGGGATGTTTAATATGTTCTCCACATTCATGTTTCTACTGAAGAACGCCATTTAAATCATCATAATCTTTATAATCTAACACAAAACTGCACATTTACAGTATTAATTGCAGTTTAATTGAATCTTGATAGCAGAAAATCTTTGTCTGTATATTTTCTAGGGCTGCACAATTTGTTAAAAAGTCATATTGTGATTATTTTTACTTAATTTGTGATTGTTAGAGGTGATACGATCAGTTTTGCTTTACAGTTTTCATGTCCACTGAAAAAACAAAGAAATCATGATCTGAACCAAACAAACCTGTTTTCTCTCTCATCTCTGCAGCATCTCATTATAATTCTGTTTTCTCACACATTTTTCCTTTTTCAAAAAAATTGAGATTTGACTCTGGTTCTGCGATTTGGATGTTGTACTTGGCCGTTTTGCGATTTTATTGGGATTAATTGTGCAGACTAATATTTTCCACAATTTGAGGATTTATTTGCGACATTCAAAACAAAAGGAAACAAAAGGCTTCTTTCCAGTATGCACAGTGGCAGAAGAGTCTGTTTTTTTTTACAGCACATTAATTCCATATATAAATAACATGATTATATTCAGTCTAATCAAGTTGAAAAGGTCCCATTTTGTTGCTGCAGGTCTGGTTTTGTGCGTCAGTACTTGAATAGATCCAAGCAGACTCTCTATCAGCTTGCAGCTCCGACTCTGTGGTGCGTCATCGCCATTATCACAGGTGGAAAATATGGTTTTGAGGAGAGTGTGAAATGTCAAGTGCAGCAATAATGACATTATTGCTGCTCATTAAGACCACGGCTGCTCATTAAATAGTGGAGCTCAGGCCAACCACATTCTGGACCTGCTCTGATTATCTTCCGGTCTTTTTGAATCAGATCTGCTGAGAGACTCGGAATCAAAGGAAGAATTGATATATCTGTCACAGTTTCTAATCAAACATTTTGTAGGAAACAAAGCACAGAGACCAGTTTCTACACCCACAGCCACAAAAGTAAATGGAAATTGTTGATGGTAATGGTTTGAATTGAAGCAATACATTCATCAGTGTTGCTGTAGTTTGCAATCGCTGTGCAAGAAGAGATCCAGAGGTTTACAGATGGAAAATGAACACTTGTCCATTGCTTTGAATGTTTTAAAAAAAAAAAAGGTTAATTAACTTAGTTTTAATAGTTCTCAGAGCTGATCCGCCTGGAAAAATACCAAGGAAACGGGTCTCTGGGCGTAAAGGGATTTCTTTGTGGATGATGTTGGAAATTATGTTGATTATTTCTTTCCAAAAGTCTTATATGTCTAAACTTCTAAATGCAATGAAATAGGATCTGTTTTCTGTTCTACGTTTTATGCAGCTGTCAGGGACAGTGGGACCAAATTTATTGAGTTTTCTGGGAGTCATGCATGTTCTCATTAACCATTTATATTAAATTTAAATCTACTATCAGTCAGTCCATGTTGGTGTGGGGTGGATTTTTTGAACTGAAAATGGTTTATTCAAAATTTATTCACTTTCTAAACTCTAACCTGTTTCCTGACCCTGACCATTTACTCCATCTTAACACAAAATGGTACTCAGCCAATCAGAAATCTTCAGCTCTGTGAGCCCCAACTCCAAAGTTCCTGCAATTTTGGAAATTACTACCCCTAAGTAGGTTTTTTGGGAGGTTAAATGAATGTCCCTTTAGACCCAGCCCCCTGTAGTTCCTACAACGGTTCCTAGTCCCTGACAAAAAGTCCCTGTGGTGGGAACGTGGTGGCTAGTATTACTGTAGAGCATCTGAGGATGATTTTACTTCAAATTCCATCATTACTGGTCATTGTTGATGTTTCCTTTTCTTCTAAACTTTTGCAGCCTCACGTCGTCTGCGGCGAGCAGCTCGTCCACAGCCCCTACATGCAGTGCCTCGCCTCCCTGGCCGTCGGTCTCCACCTGGACCAGCTCCTGTGTCGCCCCCCTGTGCCGCCTCCCCTCCGACACTGCCCGCCAGAGTCCGGCACCGCCGTCTGGTGCGCCAGCGAGTGGGCCTGGTTGGACTGCTTCTCCACGACGGTGAAGGCGGCGGAGGCCCTGGCTCGGGGCGCCACCTTCCCCGAGTCGTTCTCTGTTCCCGACCTGGAGCCTGTGCCCAAAGATGAGATGGCTCTGCTGATGGTGAGGGAGGTTGGAGCTGTAATTTATTACATAATTAACACCTACTGTTGAATATAATAACAGTGTGTGCGCTCTGTTCCTGCAGGACAACAGTAAATGGGGGTCTGGTATGGACGAACAGATCATGTCCTGGGCCACATCCAGACCAGAGGTACTTCAGACTGATACCTGGATCAGCTGTAATAAACGCTTCGTCTGTAACCGCTCTTTTAACTCCTGTTGTCTATTTTTAACTGTGTTTGTGTGTCGGCAGGACTGGCACCTTGGCGGAAAGTGTGACGTGTATCTGTGGGGTGCAGGGCGACACGGACAGCTGGCAGAGGCCGGCAGAAACATCCTGGTGCCGACCACGGCGCCGTCCTTCTCTCAGGCGCAGCAGGTACGCAGCCACAAAACACCATCCTGTTACCTGGAATCACATCCTGTTACATCATGTGAGAGTAAAGGATCCATGTAGTTGTTATTTTTATATTTTACTGCAAGAGCAAATACTTTTATTGCCTGTTACACTGTAGAAAATTATATTCTGGCACAATTAGATACATATTTTTACTTTCAGAAAATGACAAAATCAAAGCACAGTTTTGTTTATTTTCTTTCTTAATCTGTCACTTGTGAATCTCCCAGTTTTACAGATGAGTTAAACTAAATCACTGGAGGATAAATTCATTTTGATTTTATTGAAGACTGGCTCTTAGTTTTTTTACTGAGCTACGCTGTAAATGAGATCTCTACCTCAGTGTATTTCCGAGTTAAAGTAAAGGTTGAATGATTGATTTTGATTTTTTTAAGGTATTTCCACTGACATGTACAGTGACAATATTTACCAGCTTCACATCTGATCCCTGATTCTCTCCTCCTTCAGGTGGTGTGCGGTCAGAACTGCACCTTTGTGATCCAGCCTAACGGGACGGTGTTGGCCTGTGGGGAGGGCAGCTACGGCCGTCTGGGACAGGGCAACTCTGACGACCTGCATGTTCTCACCGTCATCTCAGCTCTTCAAGGTTCTCCTGAAATATCAGATATTTGTCTGTTTGAAAGGAAAATGGTACTTTATTGTCAGTCCAGAACACGTTGAATGACGTGGGAATGAAATGAGCTTCCCCCTGTTACACTGTGAAACAAAACATCCTGGAGTAGTAGCTGTAGTTTTAATCTGCTCACACTCAACATGATCAGACCTGGAAAATAAGGCGCAAATGTCAATTAATTTTTATTGTGACAGCTGTTTTAGTTAAGTTTCAAGTTAAATCTCCACTGATATGAGCTTTGTTATATTTCTGATCGTAATTTGAAGTTGTTGTCTCCTTCTTCATCGCCGTTACCTCCGTCCTGACCGTGTGCTCGTCTCTTCGTCCCTCAGGTTTTGTTGTGACTCAGCTGGTGACGTCATGTGGCAGCGACGGTCACTCCATGGCTCTGACAGAGAGCGGCGAGGTGTTCAGCTGGGGCGACGGCGACTACGGGAAGCTGGGACACGGGAACAGCGACCGCCAGCGCAGACCGAGACAGATCGAAGCACTGCAAGGAGAGGAGGTGGTGCAGGTCAGTCTTTACCTTCTCAGGAGGATTTAGGAGCACAGAACAGACTAAAGGGATTTAAAGGGGGAGATAACAATGCACCATTTATTTCAAGTTCTTTAATTTTTTTTTTTCTTTTCCTCCAACACTTTTCTCTCCGTCCTCAGATGTCCTGTGGGTTCAAACACTCTGCAGTCGTAACAGCTGATGGAAAACTTTTCACATTCGGTAACGGAGACTACGGCAGACTGGGTTTGGGAAACACCTCGAACAAGAAGCTGCCGGAGAAGGTCACGGCTCTGGAGGGATACCAAGTTGGACAGGTAGGACGGAAAAATATCAGAACTGACCAAAGGGGAAAAAATGACATTTATTTAGTGATTTTACAGACGATTTTTGTATGTCGCAGTCACAGCTGGCGTGTTCATAGACGGGACTTACAGAAAGAAGCATTCATCTCTCAGCTGTTTCTTCTCGTGTTTCGACAGCTGACAGGTTTGGTAAACGTACAGTAGATGATTGACGAGCTCTCGTGTCGACATGTGTTCCCTCCTCAGGTGGCTTGCGGTCTGAACCACACTCTGGTCGTCTCTGCCGATGGAATGATGGTTTGGGCTTTCGGTGACGGAGATTATGGAAAACTGGGACTCGGCAATTCCACAGCGAAGTCGTCTCCTCAGGTCGGTGCTGCTGCGGCGCTGCGAGGCCTGTTTCACCTGTGAAATTCATCATACATGATCTTGTTTCTGAGCAAATGTTATAAAGGTTTATTTTCTTATTTTAATTCCTCAGAAAGTGGACGTCCTGTGTGGAATCAACATCAAAAAAGTGGCCTGTGGGACACAGTTTTCTGTGGCTTTAACCAAAGATGGCAAAGTTTACACATTCGGTCAAGGTACGTTCAGTCGATGTTTCCAAACGTTTACATATTAAACCTTATATATATATAACAACAACATCTGCTTCACACCTGCTCCAACCCCAAAACTGTATTGATGGATAGTTTTGATTCTGTGGCATTAAAGTTTTTCTGATTCAGCCTGATCATAAAACTTTTTGTCATGAAGTTAACAAGACAACTGACAGTCCTATTCATTATTGATTAATCTGTTGAACATTTTCCTAATTAATTGGTTAGAAAAATATTGATGGGTGTTTCCTAAATCCTAAGATTACGTCCACAAATGTCTTGTTTTGTCCACAACTCAAAGATATTCACTTAAAATATTAAAATATTCATATTTGAGAGGTTGAAAACGGAGAATTTTGACGTTTTCTTGTTAAAAAATAAATAAATAAAATAAATCCAATATCAATATAGTTGGTGATTCATTTAATAGTTGACAACTAATCAGTTAATCAACTAATCATTGCAGCTGTAAACAGGATAACTGCAGTATTTTCACAATAAAGGTCACGTTAAGATCGTTTGTGTTGTTTTTTTTCTTTAACGTATCATTTAAATGTTTGTTTTCCTCCCCTCGGTTCAGACCGTCTAATTGGCCTGCCAGAAGGCCGAGCCAGGAACCACAACCGGCCGCAGCAGGTGCCGGCTCTGGCGGGGATCCACATCCAGGATGTCGCTGTAGGAGCCGAACACACTCTGGTTCTCTCGTCCACGGGGGACGTTTACACCTGGGGCAGCAACTCAGAGGGGCAGGTAACCCGCTGACACACACCGAACCCCCACTGAAAGGTTGTCAGTCAGTCTGAAGGGTAACATTTCAAAACAGGGACAGCAAAGGTAAACTGTCAATAACAACGATGAAGCTAATTATAACCTGCTTCAGTCAGTTTCTGCTCTGGAATAATGAAGTTTTTTAGTGTTCAGTTCTCCAGAAATACAGTAAGTTTATGGAAACTCAATCTCGTGCTGCGATCCTGAGTTTAAAGTGTCATTCTGGTTTTAAAGTCTCATTAATAATTTTACAAACAGTCGTGAACAAATTTGTTCATTTGTCAGCAACATTTTTGGTAATTTTATAAGAAAAATAAATCACAGACGGTTAACTATTAATGTTTTTTTTTCCAGTTTTCTGTGATCATAAACTGCTTATTTTTAACCTTTTAACTGTTTTGACAAAACAAAGAATCTAAATCAGCCAGTTTCAGTTCTAAGAAGCTGTGACGGACATTTTACAGACAATTAAGAATCAAGAATAAAAATAATCCTCTAGTTGCAGCTTTAGAATGACATGAGACATCTGGTTGTTCACCTCGTTTCAAAGCATTGAAACATCAAAATGTTCTAAATTTTATCGTGATATTAAAAAAAATATATAAAGAAACCCGTTGGAACTTATGCAATGTTGTAAAATTTAAAATGTCTTGGAGAATGAAAGTGAAAGCAGGTTCAGGGATATTATGAGATTAAAAAACATTGATATCTCAGATTTTTAATGTAATTGACGTAAATATAGCAAAAATTACTGTGTATATCCTGAAAATCTGTGAAAAATGCAGTTTTAATGCAAAAAATTTAAAATTAAAATTCAGTAAATGAAGAGTCTCTGGGGTCTGGGACTGTTGGTTGGACGTAGAGACGTTTACAGCCTGACAATGAAAATACATTTTAAACGTATTCAGCAGTTTTTATACACACTTTCTGTGATTGTAAATGTTTAATTCATGTTTAATTTTGGGTGATATGATAAATTAATGATTCATTCACATGACTTTGTCCCTTTATTGTCTAGCTGGGTCTCGGTCACACCAACCACGTCAGAGAACCCACAGTGGTGACGATGCTGCAGGGAAAACACATCCACCAGATCTCTGCTGGACGCTGCCACAGTGCAGCGTGGACGGCTCCCTCTGTGCCGCCTCGAGCACCAGGTGAGACACACACACACACACACACACACACACACACTCACGCACTGCTGTCTAACGGGCAGACACTTTATCCTGGAGGTCAGATTTCCTGTGGTGCTGCAGGGACGTGTAGTAAATACCAACCTGGAGCTCAGCACATTGTTGTCAGATGAGACACTGATGCTTTTTGGTGAACAAACATTGAGGAATTTCACATATTGAGGTCAGAAAGCTGCCAAGTTCTCAATCCAGAGAGAAACTATGTGACCAAAAGACTATTTTCATGTCACAGTAACAGGATTGAACTGGATAATCTTTATTGTTTCTGAGGGTAAAAACAGTAAGACAACAAATACTCATCATAAGAATAAATAAAGAACATAAATACATACTGTATAATAAACACACAGTAAATGTCTTCATAACAAAGGTGCAGTTTTATGTGTACGATACCAACAAGGCCTGCAGCTCGTTTAAAAATACAACAGTCTGTCCGAGGGAAAGTGTCCCTCCTTGATGACAGGAGTCCATGAAGACGATGTTGAAGGTCCACCAGCGTTGCACTTTTAGTGGCTCTAACTCGATAAATGTGGGCAAGATCATTATAGTTGCTGCCGCTAGTATTTTTGCAAAGTTTAATCATCTTTCCCAGCATATTTCTGTTAACCATGCTGATGTTGCCAAACCAATAAAATCACTGGAAAAGTTAAAAATGACTCAATAAAAGATAAAGAAAGCATTTTCAAAAGTGATCTGTCAGCAAAGGAAACATGCAGAGTGCCGGACTGGGTCAAGGAAGTAGTATTGGCAAAGCAAAAGATGAAAAAATCAGTTGATTTATGAGAATGCGGCCAAAAAATTAGTTGTAAATAAAACAAACACTGAGTGTCCAGCTGACTGACAGTAAGTGTAACGTAATGGATGTCCGTCTGCACTCTGATCATAAATTTAAGATCCTTAATAATTCACAGATTCGTGTTTCGACTCAACCAAGTCTTCATCAGTCTGCCGACGTTAAAACGCCTCAACTTTCCTGAGAAAGAAGAAAGTCAGCGCAGTCATCGAAATGGTGCCAAAGTGCCCATTAAGATGAAGCACCATGACAGGAGGGTTTGTGAGAAAGTGTCTTAGAGACACTGAGGTACAAGTTTGCATCATGTCACCACTTTGTTGAAATGATCCAAGACTGGACCCGCCTCCAGGTGACAAATTCACCCCCGGGCTGACCCCGTAGAACCCATCAGGGCCTCAGACAAAGTGACAATAACACGGTTTCTCTGTCAGGAAGTCAGCCAGCTGATGTATGTATAGAACGCCAAAGTCAAGGCTCGATATTTCAGAACGCCTGAGAAAAACGAAACATTTTGTAAAACCAAAAACATGCATCATAAAATATAACTAAACTTGGATGTAGTTCTGTGTGGTGGCCACAAAAACATGTTAAACTGAGAACTCATGGAGCATAAACACAAGTTGTTTTATGTTTACAACATATTTTGTTTGTACAGTAATTTAGCATGAAGAGGGTGTAGAAGGTCTGCCAGGATTTTCCTTTGAGTGGCTTTGACTTGATAAATGTGGCCAAGATCATTCAAGTTGGTGCCAATCATCTTTTGGCAAAGTTTAACAATCTTACCCAGCGTATTTTTGTTAACCCTGCAGAGGCTGAAAAACCAGCAGACAGTTCAAGGTGATACGATAAAAGATGGATAAAACATTTTTTAAAAGAAATCTGTCAACTTTCTCAGGAATAAAGTCTCTGATTGGACTTTTCACAGATAAAAGCTGCCGCTGCCCAAAAAACTAAACATTTTGTAAAACCAAAATCATGTTTAAATGAAAATAAAACTAAACTTGTTGCATGCTAATTTCCCCGCGTGGTCTTTGTGTCTCTCCTCCTCCTCCTCCTCCTCCTCCTCCTCCTCCTCAGGCTCGTCGGTTCCTCTGCAGCTGGGTCTTCCTGTGGCCGTGCCTCCTCAGTACAGCGGGCTGAAGGAGGTCAGCATCGAGGCAGTGCGGGCTCGCCTACGACTCCTCTATCACTTCTCCGACCTCATGTACTCCTCGTGGAGGCTGCTCAACCTCAGCCCCAACAACCAGGTGGGCGAAGAACCGGGACACTGAAACTTCACTCTGCAGATAAAACATACAGAAATATAGATTAACTGTTGTGAAGCTGCAGTGTTAGTTTTACCAAATAAAAAAGGAAAATATTAGTAGTTATGATGAAACAGAAAACACTCAAACAGCTTCTTATTATTGTGAAATTGAAAACCCATCTTCAAACACTCGCAGGTTGTCTTTGCTTTGAGAGGATTTTACACAGCGAGGTTTTACATTAAACCTCAGCTCAGGCTCGAGATTAAGACTTAAATATCAGTAGACAAATATTTCTGTCAGACTTGTGTAGATTCTTGCAGAGCAGGAGGCAATAAAAGCTGCATCAAAGCATTGTGTTACAGACTGTAAAATGTGACTCTTATTCTGCAGAGCTGTACGTCCCACTACAACGCCGGCACCTGGGGGATTGTTCAGGGCCAGTTGAGGCCCCTGTTGGCCCCCAGAGTGTACACTCTGCCCATGGTGCGCTCCATAGGCAAGACAATGGTGCAGGGCAAGAACTACGGCCCCCAGATCACCGTCAAACGGATCTCCACACGGTCAGTACGCCTCTGGACTCTTTTCTGTTGCAGCAGGTTTAAAGTTTGTTTTTATGTGTTTGTGTTTGTTCTAGTTTTGGAGTTTTACTTATTTTTGCTCAAACCTGCATCCTGATTGGAGATAAACTTGTCTAACTAATTACCTTTTTTCATTTTCTCTACAGGGGACGCAAGTGTAAACCGATCTTCGTACAGATCGCTCGCCAGGTTGTGAAGCTCAACGCCTCCGACCTTCGACTGCCCTCGAGGGCCTGGAAGGTGAAGCTGGTGGGAGAGGGAGCTGATGATGCAGGAGGGGTCTTTGATGATACCATCACTGAGATGTGTCAGGTACACACACATCTGTCCAGTACACAGTCTGAACTCTTAATCAGCCAGGAGGTTACGATGCAGTGACGTTTCTCTCTTCTTGTTCTGTAAATGTGTTTGTAGGAGTTGGAGACGGGCGTGGTCGACCTGCTCATCCCCTCCCCCAACGCCACAGCGGAGGTCGGCTACAACAGAGACAGGTGAGGAAGACCAGAATGCAGACCTGCCTTTATTTATTCTGAATGTCCAGCCTACGTTTTCTAATGTTAGGAA
>JAJHUR010120778.1:0-16937 GCA_027495735.1 Lutjanus campechanus
AATTTATACAAAAGTCTGTGTCCAACCAACAGTCTAAAACCCCTGTAATATTACATTTAAAGTGGTATAAAACAAATAAAAGCAGCTGGAAATAGATGTGAGAAGACTTGGATGTTTGTTCAGGTCCAGATATTCTGTAACATCTTGATTTTCCCTGCATTTGACTCTCTTATCTTGGTAAGAGTGGCCTCAACCACTCATAAAATTTTCTCTTATCTGAGAGCAAAAATGAGAAAACACTGGTGCATCCCAGAAATTAATGGGAACTGATCAAATAAGAACAAATCAACAAAAATCAGAAGTTTATTTGTCAGCTGCTTCCTGCATGAGGCAGGAGGTCGTTTGTTATTTTCTGACCGTACCGGCGATGATGAACATGATGCCGGCGGTGAGGCTCATCTTGGCCTTGGTGGTGTCCTCCATGCTGTTCATCGTGAGGCAGGTCAGGGAGAAAACAGATATGACGGCCGCGAGGACGCTCAGCACCACGCCCACGATCATCAGGGCTCGCACAGCCTGGAAGGTACCTGGTGGACAGAAGAGGACACACCCTCAGAGACATTTTATAAAGAGTCTGAGATGTCTGAAATCACTGATTAGGTCTTTGTGACTAATCAGCTCAGACTACATAATAATCTGACATAAATCACACATCAACAACAAGACTGAAAATCCCCTTAATCCTTCAAAGAGGACAGATGTTCACAGATGTGTTTAATCTGATTATGTGACCTGTGTTCTCCTGCAGAACTGTAGCTGTGCTGTAGGAACCCGACCTTTGCTTGTTGTTTGTTCTGTTTCTGATAACTGTGTTGACTAAGTCCCGGACTGGCCGTCCATTATGTAGTGACCACAATGCACCGGTGCTAATGCAAACACTGATAGGAGAGGGCTCGGCACCGGAACAGAAACTGAGAGTAAAAATCATTTGAAGAATAATAATAATAATTTACACTAAATAGATTTATTTCTTCACCATCTCTGCGAGAAAATGTCCTCAGATTTATTTTTTCACACTGAAAACATTAAAAACTTGTGAAAACTCAAAATTTCAAGGCAGCTTACTTGAATAGATTTTTGTTGGGATAATGTACTTTTATTCTTCAGATAAACTCTTTGAGTTTTAGATATCCCCCCCAAATAAGTATTTAAAAAATTATTGAGTAAACTCACTGAAGTGAATAATGGTGAATAATTTAATATTTTCAGCTACAACTATTTAAATTTCAAGGACCAAATGAACCCGATTTTGGTTCTCAAGCTCAAAGATTCAAGTTTATCTAAAGAAAAAAAGTAAATTATATCAGCAAAAGATTATATGCTGGTTTATTTCAAAACTTAATAGTTTGGAATTATGAGTTTTCTCAACTTTTTTTCTTACAGCGCACCAAACAATCTTCTCAATCTGTCTTATTAACTCTTCCAATTCCTCATTTTACCTTGACAGTATCCCCTTAAATTAGCTTTATAATAAAAAATATCTATATTTCTACAGTAAATAACAATATGAAGCATTTGTTCCAGAACTTAATTGAATTATTTGATGCTTTTACACCCATCAGGTTTTGAGAGGTAAAACCAACAGGCACTGGCTGCTCATCTCATCATCCGTTTTGTTTTATACATAATATCTTACAAATACATGAATGAGACACACAGAGAGAGATGAGCTGACCCTGTATGCTGCTTACACTCGTCATCATGGACCCCATAACTGAACGAGACTCATCTCACACACCTTAAAATCCACCTTTCCTTCATTCGAGAAGAACTAGTTAAGCCATCTTGGTCAACTTCCTCCTACAACTTCCTTAAAGGCAGAATACGCAGGATTTATCAGTTGCTGTTTGTGAACGCACCAGAAAGAGAATTGATCGTCAAATACAGATGTTTTGGGTTTATAAACTGTCCCAAGCACAGCAAAACGATGAAAAAATAAGAAGATCCGGGTGGAGAGCAGGATCTCTGCAGATAAAAGGTGACACCACACACTTCTGGTGGGTCATAAATAAGTCTGAGTCTATGCATTGTTTTATTTTTTGGTAAAATCCTGTATATTTTGCCTTTAATCTGTGCTACTTGCTGCGTCATTGTTCCTGTGACCAGAGAAAGCTCATCTGACCATATCTCTCTTAACAGTAGAAACAAGAGAGCCCAGACTTTTTAAATTTCCTCAAAAGATAAAACTCACGGCAATAAACTAAGACTCATTTGGCTGCTAACAGTCAGTCCCCGGAGGAAAAAGACATGAGAGAGTTTTTGTCCTACCTGAGAAGCCCAGGAGGCCGTAGAGGGGTCGGCACTCGGTGAATCCAGAGGAAGCCGTCTCACAGTCCTGCCACAGACCCTTGTAGGTGTAAACAGACGTCACCACGTCCCCCTGCCTGTCCTTCACACTCCATTTGTTCATGGCAGTGGCTGCGATGAGGGCCGCCGCGCCGATCAAGCCCAAAACGAATCCACCGTTCTGCAGAACTCCAGGCGCCATCGTTGTTTCCTCTTTCAGACGTTAGTGTGTGTGTGTGTTACAAAGAGCCTAATGCTTGAAGTATAGCTGCATATGTTAATGAGTTTGAGCTCAGGTGCCACAGGTGAGCAGGTAGCGCGGGCGGAGAATGAAAATGGACGCAGTGGCACTTTGTAGTGATGGTGGCGTTGGGTGGAGGCGGTTGGGTTTCATGGGTTGGGCTATCTCGTGCTGAGAGGTGTGGACACAGTGGTGATAGGCACACCTGGCACCTTACATGAACAGTTTAAATGTAAATATGAGAAACTGAATCACCGTCTCCGCGGGGCTTTTCAGTAAACCGCCAACAGTTGGTAGATTAGTGAGTAAATGATGCAGTAATTTGCCACATCAACACTGTCTCAAAGTAGAAAAATGATGCAGCAGCACTGCAGAAAGACAAACACGGAGATGAGGCAGGAAATGAGTGTGTTACTCAGGTAAAACGTAATGAACCAAGAGGTGAAACTCCAGCAGCTTTATTCTCAGACCCAACGTGTTTTGGCTTTGGCCTTCATCAGGGTCGTCCAGGGTCAAGTGTCGCTGGAGTTTTACCTCTTGGACCCTTTTTTCTCCTTCTCTTTACAATTTGGAAGTAAGTAAAGTTCTGCCAGAGACCCCAAAAGACAAACACAGCAGGAAATAACACACTTGACATGTTTGGAGTCTTAATTATGACAGAAAAGTTCACATCAGGCCTCAAGGTGTTGCTTTAAAAATGAGGCAGGACAAGACAAAAAACCAAGAACATAAAACCTTTTTCGTCATCCACAGAAAGGCCAGAGGTCAAGTTCAGCTACAGAGCTGCATCCCTGCGCCTTTGGATTGATAAAGATTTGGTGTTTTGCTCAAGGAAACTTCAGCAAGAAGACGGCAGCATGCAGACTTTAAAGGTAGAATCAGCAGGATTTCACCGAGCTGTTTGAGATTGCTGAGCCTCACTCCCAAGACGTCAAACACCGATGACGATTTGGGTCGGTAAAATGTCCCGAGCACAGCAATATGATGAGGAAATAAGGAAATACAGGCAGAGGGCAGTGAGTGAATGACATAAGTGACGATCAAAAAGGACTATGTTAAGAGTCTTTACATTGTTTTTTTGTTTTTTTTAAAGGAAAATGTTGCACTACGCATTTAAATCTGACACTTAATCCTAAAAACTTTGTTTCCTCCCGGGCTGCCCAGGGTGTCAAGTGGAGACCATCTGACTGGTGGCCATGCTGACTACGTAATTACAACTTTGTCAATTCATGTCCAGCCAAAGACATCTGTTGCATTTCCGCTGTCTAATTAAGACAAAAACGTCCTCTGACAAGGACCCAAACACACTGACGCAGCAACAACGCCCAGATCTTTCCTGATCTGAGTTTGATAATTTCACACACTGAGACTAAAAACTGGTTTCAGTGAGAGGACTCATTCCCTCTTACTAACTTAGAAACAAACAGCACCTCATACGATTCCCATGATTCAACTTTTCTCCTTATCGCTCTGTCAACAACTGGGGAGGAGAGAAGTTTCTATTCTTCTCTTATCACGAGCCCGCCGCGCTCTCGGTTCCTCTCGCAAGCGCACACGTGGAAAAACAACAGAACTCACACCGTGCAGTCGTCACCAAACATGATGGGACCAGAACATTTAATGTTGTTTGTCAGTTCAAAGGACTTCTTTTTTTTTTTTGCATTGCATTGATATCTGTTGGTCTTTTGTCTTTGTTGTGAACCTTATCAGAGATTAAAAGTCAGCTTGTTTAAATAAAAGCGCTCAGGTAGTCAGGAACATAAAACATACTTCCCTCTGTTATTATAACAACTGATGTAGTGATGTGAATCATCCCAAATACAAACTATAAAATCAACTTCACACCATCACTGAACAGAAGCCGACTTATGAACCAAAACTGACGTAACTGCTTATATAAAATGTTTACACTTTCTTTTCGTGGTTCTTTAGAAAACAACAGACGCCAAATAAAGAAAAAAAAACTCCAATCATAAGACAGTGTTTTATGGAAACATTTATCATTTCCACTTCCAAATAAAAAACAGGCTGTCGTACTCAGACAGATTCAAATGTAGGAATGTATGAATCAAAAGTGCAAAATTACACTTAATGGTAAATAAACATAGATGCATGTAGTAAATAAACATCCACAAGAGCTTTATGTGTCTGATGAGCACAGAAGTCAGTCCGTCTTTTGATTTTGATAAATTATATATAAAAGTTTTGTACCACTTTACATTGAGACTTCCCTAATAAATGATTTATAAATGGTTTATAATTAGGTTGTAAACACTTCATAAATCAGTAATAAGCTGCTACAACAAATCAAATAAAAAAAGAAACAGTGACCTGTGACCTGCCATAGTGAGCCCACATTTATCTGTACTGTTGCTTATTTTGTCTTCTTCATCAGCAGCATTTACACTCGTCAGCTTCATCACATATTTGTTAATAAATTATTGCATTTAAGCATCGTTAGCATGTCGTAATTGTCAAAAAGTTTCATTTGTCAGATCAGATTAACAGATTCATACACTGAGGCTTTGACAGTATTGTTTACCTTGACATTTTCAGCTTACACCATAACAATAAGGCTCCTGTTTGCCAATTATAAATAGTAGTAATCATTAGTAAGATTAATTAGTAGGAATGTAATGACACCAAAGACTCAAGGTACAATAATACTGCAAAAAATAAAAGTCCAAGATGCGATATTTAAAAAACCAAAGAAAAATTAAGACTTTAAAACTGTCCTTTATTAAATCTGATTGATTAAGTCTGATGTGCGCAGCACTTTTTGTTCATATAAAATGTGTTTTTCCTTTTAACTTAAAGTGCTTCTGCTTTCCTTCTTTGAAGGCAGAATTAGTAGATTCGTCCGAGCTGCTCATAAACGCACAATTAAGATTAAGTTTATTGTTGTATGGACGTCAAACACCAATGTTTTGGGCTGGGAAAGCATCCCGAGCACATGCAGGACAATAATGAGAAAATAAGAAAACACAAGCGGAGGGCGTGGCCTCTGCAGATACAGGAGAAAACTGCATATTATGCCTTTAATAAAATAAAATAAAATAAAATAAAATAAAAGCTAACTAAGCACATGCAAAAAAACTGGCATGAACTGAGTTTGGCAATGAATGTTTGACTTTGTACAATTACAAAATAAAAACAATGCAGCCGTCAGCAGCAACCCTTTTTATAAAATAAAATTACTGATAAGATAAAATAACTAATCATATAATAACATATAGTATAATATCATCACAGTCTTGTACAATATTGAGACATTTTTTATTGTGATATCGCGATATTCGATATGTTGTTGCATCTTTATTAATTAGTAGTAAGCAGTAGCTGGAATCCATGTAAGGAAACTGGCTTAGCTATAACCTACAATTGTTTATTAATGCTTTATAAAGCATTTACAGCCTAATTAATAACCTAATTATAAATAATTTATAAAGGGCAGTCTTATTATGAAGTGGTACTCAAAAGTTATTGCTGGGCCTCATGACACTTATTTATAACTCTTTAGAATTTATGTTTTTGTCAAAAGAGTAACAAAACAGCATCTTCACAAGGTGCCCCAAATATTTACTCTGTGTTTACATGGAATTATGAATAATACAGAAACTTGTGGTGAGTTTTTGGTGCTCAGTCGTAGGATTGGCAAACAGCAATTTATGGCATTTTGTGGCCAATAATGTTCAGTTTAGCTGTGATATTTGTAGTGAGGCTGCAACTAACTTTTATTTCCATTGATTATTTTCTCGATTAATTGATTAGTTGTTTGGTTTATAAAATGGTGAAAAATGTTGATCAGTGTTTCGCAAACGTCCTCAAACGTCTTGTTTTTGTCCACAACTCAAAGATATTCAGTTAACTGTCACAGAGGAGTCAAGAAAACAGAAAATATTCACATTTAAGAAGCTGGAAATCAGAGAATTTGGACTTTTTTTTCTTTAAGAAATTACTCAAACTGATTAATCGATCATCAAAATAGTTGGCGTTTAATTTAATGGTTGACAACAAATCGATTTACTTTGCAGGATGAAAAAATGTATTGCCCACTGCTTTGTCTGTAGTGATATTACGTGGGGAGGTCCTGTGCGCAAACTTTTCCCGCCCTGTCACACGCTGGAGCTCGCTGAAGTGTACGAGTCCACGCCGCTCTTGGTCATCCCTCCAGGGAAGAGAATATAGGCCACCTGAGGCTGTAAACTGGCCGCAGACCAGGCGCTACAGTTACACGGCACCACGTATCCCGGGCTGGAGGGCGCCGGGTGGGTGTGGGTGTGCTGTCCGTGGCAAGCCAGACCCCCAATCCCTCCAGTCTGGTACCCAAACGTGTGCGCGCTGAAGGGCAGAGCGCCGGCGGCGGCCAGAGTGTGCGGGATCTCCGCCATCCGCTGGACAGCTCCGGTGCTGAACTGCGCCACCGGCTCCAGCAGCGAGAAGGAGGACGAAGAGGAGGAGGAAGAGGAGGAGGCGGGAGCAGCGAGAAGAGCTCTGGCTTTATCCCCGGGGACGAGAAAGGAGTCCATGGAAAATCCCTTCAAATGCTCCGCTGCGTCCCCGAGCAGAGACGGCAGCGGGAAGACGAAGCGGTCCCTCTTCAGGAGGCTCTTGGGCTTACGACGGGGTCGGTACTTGTAGTCCGGGTGCTCCTTCATGTGCTGAGCCCGCAGCCTCTTGGCCTCGTCGATGTACGGACGCTTCTCGGAGTCGGAGAGCAGCTTCCACTCCGCGCCGAGTCTCTTGCTGATCTCAGAGTTGTGCATCTTTGGGTTCTCCTGGGCCATCTTCCTCCTCTGGCCTCTGGACCACACCATGAAAGCATTCATGGGTCTTTTGATGTGATCTAAAGGTTTTGCCATGTCAGAAAGTGACACATTAATTAATAAAACACACACCGGTGGTCCTACTTTAAATGAAGTCACCTCTCCAAGAAGCGCATGCTCCTCCTGTGCGTAAAAAGGGAAAAGTGGTGGAGAAAGTGTCAAAGAAATATTTTCTCTCTGTCTCTTTGGTGAGAAAACACTAATTCCAGATTGACTGAAGCATGTGGCACAAAGTGGAACGGAAAAAGGACATAAAGCGCAAAGCCCGGGCGCATGAATGGGAGTCACACAGGACCAAGTTGGAAGCTTGTTATGGATGATGCTGGGCATGTCAGCCACTCATCACCACACCACTGTCACGGCGGGCCAAGCCAATGGGAACGAGAGAGAGCACTGTAATCCCTTCACAAAAGTGACTGTACAACATTTCTGAGGGACTCCCTCCCTCTCAGTTTAGTCTCTCCACGGCTGAGCTGCACCCACAGGGATTCTTTTTTTTATTTTTTTCCAGCCCGATTAAATCAAACAAACCAATTAATTTATGTTGCACCAAACTTTTAGACTAGCTTAAAAATAACAAAGTTTAAATTTAAACCTCAGGCTCAAAAAAAGTCCCTGCTAAGAGACAGTGATTTCCAAAAGTAAACAAACTTTGGAGGTGGGTCTTGCAGCACTAAACATTTCTGATTGATCGAGAACTTGCAGCACTTTATTTAAGCCACAATTTAAAACACCAAAACCAGGCTTTTTCATACGTTAGTGGATCAACTTGTTTAATTGTTGTGGGTCTTCAGACCACAGGGTGGAGGAAACTTTTAGTTCCTTCAAAGTATTTCTTAGGACTAAAAGTTCCAGGGACTTCAGATGGAAATATTAATTAAGGTCCAGTTCCATTTAGTGTAGCAGAGCCTTTCCAGCCAACTAACATGCACAACAGCAGCACCCTGACTCTGTTTGATCTGAATGGAACTGAACCTTAACTAGTATCACTGGTAACACCTGTGTTTACCTGCCATTTTATATCAATATGGCTGCTGTGAAAAACTAAAACTGCCAAAATAGAGAAGACACAATTCTGCAAACAGAATTTAACCAGAAGAGTGCATTCAGTCTCTCAGGAGACCCAAAACAAATTGCAATCACCAACATTTTGATTAATAACTGTAATTTAATCACCTGTTTTCTCATTGCATTTATTCTGTAACTTAATTACATATGACTAGTCCATCAGTCAATCCAAGTGGACATTTCTGCCAGGTTTGAAGAAATTCCTTAAAGGCGTTCTTGACATATCGTGCTCGCAAAAATGGAACAACCCAAAAACATAATGCCTGTGTCCACAGATGTCGCTGACGTGGAGGCATGAAAGGTTTTCCAAATCATAGGGTCCTTCAACATACAGTCATGAACGTGCACAAAAAAATATAGGCTGATGGGTCCAGCACAGTGCGAGATAGCTTTGCAAAAGCTGCAGGTCATCCATGCACACGCAACCGATCGCACGATCCCCTCCAGGTGTATCGATCGATTGGTGGTGACTCTCCTCCAAACTCACATCCATCTTTGTTGCAACATCCCTCCCAATTTGTACTTGTTCCTTTTTAAAACTTGTCCTCAAACTGACTCAATCGCCCATTTAAATTCTTTCCCATGATGCCGCGCAGGTTCCTCACCTCTCCCTCCTCCGCACTCGACCCAAAATCGATATTAATCACAGCCATAATTCGCCGGCCCTGGGCGACTCCATTGGTTGTTACAGTTTTCATAATTACTACACCTTATCTGATCAAATATATGCTTCAGCCATCTTGTCTGTTATTGAAATGACATTGACGGAAAATCGTCTGAGAGATAACTTAACCATAAATTATATACGACGTGCTGTGTGTGTGCACACTCACAGAAGGAGATATGGGTGCTTATAGGTGACAACAGGGGATTACTGTATGGAGTATGTACTCAAGAAGCTCATTTTACAAGGAGGAATTCAATACCGTCTTTCTGGGAGTCTAAGTGGAAGCTTCCAGGCCGCCTCAAAGGCACCCAAAATGGCTTCTGCAAAAAGGATTATTACCATGACAGAAGCACGATGTGTTTCTCCATAGACAGGCCTGTGGCGGTTAGTTGGTTGGAGCTCTGGGTTTAGGGTTTTGGTAGCGGCGATAAACTTAGATATCAGGGCAGCGGCGAGGAGGAGGCCTTTATTTCATTTACCTCCCACAATCAAAGGCGCGGCGGGCCTCTTCAAAGGCAAAATAAATGGACATGTGTGTGGCGCGCACGGCGTCAGGGGTGGAGACGATAAGGCGTTTTCAGAGAGTGTTTTTCTCCGGGTTTCCTCGGAGCAGACGGGCTGGAGGGATAAAGTGATTGGCAGCAGGGGTCAGACAGTTGATCTGTCTCCTCATGGCTGTGCTGTTATCTGCTGTGCTGTGGGTTCAGGCCTGGCACGCGGGAGGCGACCACCGCCACACAGAGACAATGATTACTTCCACGGAGGAACCATGTTTTAGAGAGTCTTCAGTGGCGAGAAGAAGGAAAAAAAACTGCCTGAGAGAACAACAACGAGAGTATCTGAAGGGCAGGACGAAGACTACGCTGTTCCCATCGTTTGTCAAGATTCACTTTTATTCCTTCAGCTGTTTCACTTCAGAGAGTACGTGTTTTTGTGTACTCAGTCAGTGTTTGGTGTGACTTCTAAGAAAGGGCAGCATTTCAACTCTGGAGAGAGATGAGGAGGGGGGGGAGGGAAAAAAAATGGGTAATAAGAAAAACTGCCAGCAGCACAAAATGGCCGTCGTAATCCGGTTATCCCCTGGGCTCTAAAGATACTGGTCCTCTCCTTAGGAGTCTATCTTTTCTTCTTATGTCAAAACTGTCCTCCATGCACTCAGGTGGATTAAGGAGTCACACTGTAGAAAGAAACTGACAGGTACAGAAAGACCTGGGGGTGAAAAGGAAATGAAAGACGACACAGAGAGGCGAGCCGGGGCGCTCGGCCTGGCCGGGGAGCGTGCCAGCATCTGACAAGAGAAGAATCTATCAAGTCGACTGGAGAAGAAAAAAAAAATGCTGATGTTCCTCACTAATTTACTGTATTGATTAACTGAATAATTATTGGCAGGGTTGATGAAGTGTTTTGTGAAGTGTTTGACAGTTGTTTTGTTGAGTGAATGGCAGCTCCTCACCTACAGCAGATTAACATTCTGGATTATAAACGTTTCATTTTCAATTGTTGAAAAAGACCCGAACAACAGGCTCTACTTCACACCGGCTGCTGCAGGACAGTCATTTTTGACACTGCGCAGACGGCCTCCTGCCGAACTGATCGGCTTTGATAATCGCTTAATAAACCCAGGGTAAACACAGGTGTTACCGATGATACTAATCAAGGACCCGTTCCATTTAGTGCAGCAGAGCCTTATTCAGTGAGCCAACATGCACAGTAGCAGCACCCAGACTCTGTTTGATCTGAATGGAACAAAACATTAATTAGTATCCACGGTAACACCTCTGTTTAAGCTACTATTTTAACTATTTAATGTCAAAATACCTGCTGTGAAAAAGCTCTGTTGTAATTGTTTTTAGGCACAAATGCCGAACATTACCAGGTTGCAGCTTCTCAGTTGGAAGGTTTTTCTCTTTTTGCTTTTGCTTTTGTTTTATGTGATCGTGGACTGGATTCCTTTGGGGTTTAAACTTGTTAAACAACACAAATAACATGCAGATGTGACCTTGAGCTTTAGGAAAATGTGATTTTCTCCATGTTCTGACACTTAATAGAGCTTGTAGATACCGCTCGTCTCACCCTCCCCTTCCAGGCATGTAGGAGAACCTACTCCAGCTGTGAGACTTACAAAAAACATGAAAGGCCTCGTCTTGGGCCAGTGTTAGTGTTTGGATTGTCTGTTCTGGGCCACCGTACAAACATGGCTGTGCAACATGGTGCAGTGTAGATATAAACGGCTCATTCTAAGGTAACAAAAACACAAAACAATTATTATTTTCAGGTGATTATACACTAATTAAAATAAAGCTATGAATATCATATTCCATTCCTACCACATTCTGTCAATAAATCCTCGTAAATCTTATACTTTGGACCTTTAACACTCAGAGTAAATTGCATTCTGGATTGATTGTCTTCTATTGCAATGAACAATAGGCTCTTCTGCACATTGGCTGCTGCAGGACATGTCTTTTTTTTTAACAATGTCCAGAGGCCTCCAGCTGAACTGATTAGTTTTGATAATCATTTAATTGTATTTTTTTTTAGGCAAAAAAATTTGCTGCCTTTCTTTGTTTTATGTGGCTTGAACCACATAAACAAACACGCATCATGAAGATTGTAACATTCTTTTGCCTTAAAAAGCACTATAGCATTTACATTTCTTAACCAAATTTCATAAACACGTTATATTCAAGGGTTCTACATGGAATAGGAAAAAAAGTTTTTTATTCTAACTTACATGTAGATCATGAATGCTTGAAAATGACTCTTTGAAATCGGCTGAGAAATCTAATCGTCGTAGTGCTTTTTATCCTGAAAAAATGCAGCTCTCCTCTCTACATGGATTTGTTCACAGGCCTGTTTTGACAGGACGCTGGCAGACGAGCCAAAGGCCGATGTGGCATCTACATATAATATGTCTGTGCAGTAAATGTTATACTCCCCTGTTTTCTCTGCTCCTTGCCTCCCTGGACTGATGTCAAGAGACGTGACTTCTTGGCTCTTAAATAGAAACTTTTGCCTTTTTTAAATTTTACGCTGTGTCTCCTGTGTCTCTCTGCACCTGAGGCTCTGACTGCTCCAGAAACATTACGAAGACGCCACCTTTGGCTTTAGGAAACTCTGATTTCTCCATTTTCTCACATTTTTATAGATTTATACATTTTATACTGTCAATATTTCTCTCAAATGCCTTATTTGAATTCTAAAAAGTTAGATGAGAAGAAATGTAATAAAATAAATGTTGGCGCATTCATCAGAAGAGTCTCAAAATGTTGTTATTACATAGATTTTTCATGGCTGATTGTTGATTATATTATCTGCAAGTTTTATTGTAATGGAGTAGAGCAGCTACAATTAGTCAATTAATCAATTCATCGATTGAATAGAAAATTAGTTTCCAACTATAAAATAATCCATTAATCGTTTCAGTCATTTTTCAAGCAAACATTTGATGGTTCCAGCTTCTTAAATGTGAGTATTTGCTGCTTTTCTTAGTTATTTATGACAGTAAATGAAGACTCTGGGTTCTGCACTGTTGTTTGGATGAAAAACAGCAATCTGAAGTCACTCTGGGAAAATGTGATGAGCATTTTTCAGTTTTATAATGAAAATAATCGTTAGTTGCAGCCCTATAACAATTGTTTTGAGCAACTGTTTTGAAGAAGATGCTCTGAAAAACAACACTACGCTAAAATAGTGTCTCACATTTAGTACCAGGCTACAAGCTTCTTTCTTAAGACTTCCAAGTAAAACATTAGGAAATTACAGATCTGCAAAATAAAGTCTCACGGGATTATTTCCCCACATGTCTAACAACAAGTCTAAATGTTGTCTCAAAGTCCTTCCCAAACTATCTGCAATAAAAAACTTATCTTAGTGGAAAATGGGTTTAAAAGTAGTGGAATCAGGCTAAAAACTGTCTCCTCAAAATTGGTAAAAAGTACATGACCCTGCACAAAACAAAATTAATGAAATACTCCAGTGGAAAAAATCTCTAAAATAACCGTTACTCTTCTTATAATACCCACAGTCAAACAGAGAGCAGAGGAGCAGGGGCAATTAATGAATTATTGACACACAAATTTAAGTTTACAGACTCTCCAAACAGACAGATACAATCTTGAGACAAACTCGATGAGATGAGGGCCGATACACGGTCCGCCGCTCAGGTCTAAATCCTGTTTGGCTCTGCTGCACGTCACCGTAAACCAGATTTCAGAATATTTTCAGCGTGAATACACACTTTTTATTCCTACACTGGAATTCTACTCTTGTGAACCGGTGAACGTGGTTTCCATCTGATTACGTGGAAAGTTCGGACGCGCTCGTACTTCAAAAAATTTTGTCATTTCAGCTCCAAATAAATAGACCGCAATCCAAAAACTACATTCAAGCCTAACAAGAGTTTCTGACACTTCTGAGCAGTCCATTAAGGAAACATTTCAGGGGGGAAAATCCCCCAGATTTCCACTGCTCTGGGGGGTGGAGGGGTGGTGGTGGGGGATTTCACTAAATCTTGTGCTTATTCTCATGATACTTAGGAAAAGTAAAGCGGTTTTAATAGCTTCCCCCCTGACACATTGATGGTGGAATATGCTTTGGCTGTGTGGCAGATAGCTTCAATCCCCAGAGGTTGAGCGCGAGCCTGCCAGCACACTTTCATAAGGCCCCATCTAAACTAAATTAATACACTTGCTCCAACATCTGAGGATAAACCTGAGGGCCACATTACTGTCTGTGGCAGCCCCTATCAGCCAGCTCGTAATACAACCGAGTCAGCAGTCAATGAGATACATTTGCAACCAGGCATTTGTCAGCGACTCAGAGCGCCACAGAGGCAGGAGATTTAAAATGTCCTGCAGTAAATTAAGTGCCGCTCGGAAAGTGAAAGGTGCCGGCTAAGCAGGCGGCTGCTTACTTTAAATGACAGACTGGTTAAGAGGGTGATGATGGTGTGGTGATGGAGGAAACTGAACCGGGGGCGAGAAGTTTTTTTTCTGATCGTGGCACCAAAGCATTTTACACACTGGAAAATATTTCATCTCTGAATTCATGACTCTGACATTTGAATTGATCTGTAAACACGATCACGCTTCTCACAGTTGTACTGTACAATGACTGACTATTAAACTGCAAACAGTGCTGGAAGTAACTGATTATAAATACTCAAATTACTGTGATTAAGTATTTTTTGGGCGCCTGTATTTTTAAGAGAAGTTTGTACTTTTTACTCGTACTTCAGTGTGCATCACGCTCTGTAATCTACTAAGTTATGATCCAAATGTCCAAACAAGAGCTGCACAATTATTAATCGATTATTTAATTAATCACCAACTATTTTGATAATTAGTTAATTGTTTTGAGTCATTATCCAATTAAAAACATGTCCAAATTCTCTGATTTCAGCTTCTTAAATGTGAATATTTTCTGGTTTTGATATTTTTTAATATCTTATGGACCAAAGAAGTGATCAATTAATGGAGAAAATGACTGACAGATTAATCAATAATGAAAGCAATCGTTACAGGAGAGAATTGAAAACAATCTTGTCAGTTTATTTTTCAACTGATAAGATTGTGACAAGATTAATTGATCGATTGATCAGTTTGAGTCTTTTTTTAAAAAAAGAAATAAAGTCAAAAAATCTCTAAAAAGTAACTAAGACTGAGAGTATTTTTTTCAGAAGAATACTTTGTACTTTTATTTAAGTATTTTTCTAAAACTAGTACTTTTACTTGTAACTGAGTAATATTTTAATAATGTAACAGTACTTGTACTTGGATACAAATTTACACTCTTTCCACCACCGTCTGTAAACCAAATCAATTAACGACCTTAAATGACCTCATTCTGGCCCTTTGATCATTCAGAAATATGAAAAAAAAAAAGTTTATCATTGTGACTTTATCTAAATAACCTGCTAATATTCTAAGATTCTGAGTATTTACATTGTTTATTAGAAAATCAACATTTTAGGCTGTCTGTTGTTAAAGGGATAGTTCACCCAAAAATGAAAATTCAGTCATTATCTCCTCACCCTCATGCTGATTGAAGGTCTGGTTTATTTCAGAATCTCCCAAACAATGGAAGTGAATGGTGACCAGTTTTCAAACTTAAAAAAAAAAAAAAGATAAAAAACAAAAGCAAAAAAATGCCTCCAAACTGCTCGTCTGGTGTAATCCAAGTCCAAGTTGACCTTTGACCTTTTAGATATAAAATGTCTTCACCTCGTCATTTCATCCTATTAGATAATTACGTGAAATTTTGTCACAATTATTGTTTGAATTCCGGCCAAAAATGTGTCTCGTGAGGTCGTAGTGATGTTGACCTTTAACCTTTAACCCTTAAAATCAAATCAGTTCATCCTTGAGTCTAAGCCAGATGTTTGAGCCAGATGTGATGAAATTCCCTCCAGGCGTTCATGAGAATGGGACGGACGTGAGGACACAGCAGGACGGACGGACATAATGTTTCTTTTTCAATACTGAGAACTAATAAAGCAGAGAAAAATATTTAAAAAGTTTACTGTTTTACATATTTAAATTCCCAACTTTATCAAGAGATAGGTCAGACACAGGAAATGTTAACATTCGGCCCCTTGGCGCTTTACTTTCTTCAAATCGAGCCCTTTTAAAAAATATAATAGAGCCCTGATGTAAACTGTCTCTTTTACTGACTGTGTAAAACACTAAATGATCTGACTCTGAATCTGTGATATTTCTGAAGAACAGAAGAGAATGAGACACTTTTAAATAGACAGCTGAATTAATTATCTCGTTAAAAGGTCAATAATCAGGAAGCAGACGCTGTGATTGATCCTCTGAGACAATAAAAGAAATCTGATTCAGGTATTAAAAGGATGATTTAAGATTAGAATAATTAAAGAGAGGAATCTGTTTGTTTGGTCTGATTCCTCTGCTTGCTTTAGCTTTTAAACTGCAAAAGTTATTGATTCATAACTAACCATGTCTGACCTGCAGTTAAACAGTTCAGCTGATCATTATTATTAATCCCCTGAAGGTAAGTTTTATTTAAATGTGGGCTAACAACCTGAAAACAGTCGGCATATTCTTGTATGTATTCAGGCCTTTTCAGTTTGTGGCAGATTTGACAAAGTGTCTGACCTGAAAAATCAGGAATTTTAATGTGTAAAACAATGCACCTTTTTATTTTTTCTCCACTTTAGTAATTTCCACAATTGGAAAAGAACATTTTGTACAAAAGTACAAGACACATAATGCACCTTTGTGAGCTTAAATTAGAAAGCGCTTGTTGTTTTAATAAACACAATGTTGTATTTATTTTACTTATTTATTACTTCATTCAGTTTGGCTCTCCTAAATTCCCTCTGCTGAAACAGCTTGAGTTAAAACCTTTTAAAATAATAAGTGTCTCTATATGCTTAACAACAGACATAACCAATGAACGGGCTAGTTAGCCTTATGATAAAATTACGCTCATCTAATAAACAATGTAAATACCCAGAATGCAAGCATGTTATTTAAGTAAAATCAGAATTATACACGTTTTCCCCATATTCATAAATGATTAAAGGGCCAGACTGAGGTTGTTAAGGGGACGGATTTAGAATATTATTACTGATCTACAGTACATTATGACAAATGTTTCATTAGCCATTAATAAAATATTTGGTGCTAACTCAAAGGTGGCACATGCAAATGTTTACTCATTGAAATTTTCTTTTCTTCTCTACTTCATTTGTTTCTCTTTTCATACTTAAAGGACCACAGGATTGAATTTTTAGTATATTTACTAAAATTAATGTACATATTTTCCAAATTGTTTATATGTTTTCCTCGTAATTCAGGCAACTGCATCAACCCATGATGAT
>JAJHUR010120787.1:0-13627 GCA_027495735.1 Lutjanus campechanus
TTCACTCAGGTCGATAAGCTTCTGCCTCCCAACCAGCGTAAAAAGATCTTGCAGCAGCGGCAGCAACCACCTCCAGTGGTATTCACAATGATTCCCAGTTCTGGCATGTTGTCCCCTGGTGAACGAGTTAATGTGCAGATAAAGTTCAGCCCTGCAGAGGGGGTAAAGACCTACAGTGATTTTAGAGTTTTGCACAATGCATAGCAGAGCAGCATGGAATTACCTGTTTTTGTTTTTTTGTAGAAATGTTGTAACCATGTTGTGTAAAACATATGTTAAAAAAAAACAAATACACGGATAGCAAACCACTGTATTTCTTTGCAGCATGCTTACAGCAGGCGGCTTGTGGTCCATGTGGCTGAGAGCACCCGGAATGTGTTCATTTCAGCCAAGGGCCAGGGTGAGGAGCCGCAGCTTGAGTTCTGCTCGTCTGTGCTGGAGCTGGGGCCTTGCCGGCCTTACAGCACTGAGGTTGAAGCTGAGATCACCGTCAAAAACCCCTGTCCTTTCCCCATCGAGTTCTACTCCCTGGAGCTGGACTCACAGTATCTTGAGGAGGAGAAGGTAGCTCCCTTATTGTAAAGTTATGGAAATGTCATTAATTAATTTTGGTCATATACATTCCTGAAAAGGCAGACACAAGACTATCAAGATCTTAATGTGAAATGCTTGTGTGTCAGGGTTAGAACCTCTCTGGTCTCATTAATAGAAAACTTAATGATTGCAAAGGAATAAGAAAGAGAGAGTATGCTGGAATGAGAGGATGCAAGCAAGGTTGTTATTAGATAATGATTCTCTGACTACATATAATACTGCCACCACGTCTTCTGGTACAGAGTCAGTCTCACATAAAGCTCTCGAGAAGCAGCTTCCTTGAGTTAGAAGTTATAAACCATTCAACCACCGGGGGAGCAAGTCATCAGTCACAAGAGATCATGTCCAGTCTTTGACAAAGAGAGGCATCTGTTTTATCTTACACATTTTAACCCAGCTTTTCCTTCCACTCTTTCCCTCTTGAAGACAGACAAAATATGAGTAAGACAAAAGTAACATTTCCTGACAGTCTCCTCTCTTTTCTTAGCTCCTCGTTTGGCCCCTCACCCCTCATTTATCAACATTCAGTTTTCATCTGTATGTTTCTTTTTGTGTCTTTTTACTGTCCTGTCCCCTTTTCCAATTACTTCTTCCAATGTAGATCCTGCGTCTGATGCAAGGTTATGATGAGAACAACAAATTACTGCTGCCTCCCAGGGTCCCTGGAGAAAGTCTTCCCAAAGAACTGCTCGACTACTACGAGGAGTACTGCTCCCTGCTGACAGATGATGGTAGAGTCAAGTATTCCCCATGTTCATCTGCAAGCACTGTAACCCAGTACCTGCAAGTGTCTGCATGCAGTGCATACACGTTTTAATCTAATCTACCTGTGTGCAGCAGAGCTGAATACAGACGTGTGCGAAAAAGAAGCTGTGACAGATGACACACATGAAAAAGAAAAAAGTAAAGAGGAAGAAAAGAGGAAGAAACATAAAAGTGTAAATCCAGTTGACTTATGTGAGTACAACCATTTCAGAAGTATTTCACTGTAATTTCCACTGGCACTGTGTGTTTCAAAATTAACTTCAGCTTCAGCTTTGTCATCCCAGAAGAGAACTTTGAACTCATGGCTTTCTGTTTCATGCTCCTCCTTTGGACTTTTAGTCGTTTCAGAGATGACCAAAGAGGGAAGCAGTGCGAGACTGGAACAGCTAGAGATGACTCCTGTCTGCAGAGCAATCGCTTGCCACATGTGTGAGGGTCTGGCTGCACGCACCCGCAAAGGAATTGCTATTATTGTATATGGAGCCCCACTGACAGGTGAAGTAACTAAAAAGAGTCAATTTTCATTGTAGATCAAGTTAAATGATATCACCTCATGTGGAGAATTGAATGAAGACTAACAACTTGATTCCACTGGTTCTGGTTGTACTGTGGCAGCACGAGATGGTCGTGGCCATTCTAGACCATACTTGTGATTCTGTAGAAGGAAGTCAGACACCTGAACGGTGTAGAGAATCCTCACAATTTTCAAAATAAAAGACCCCATGCAGACTCGCCATCGTAAAAAAAAGACAAAAAAGAAACTATTTAACTACGTAGCCTGCTCAGCCATGGTAGAAGCACAAAAATCAAGACAAAAATTATCAAATCCACGATACCTGAGCAAGTCAGCAAAGTCCTGGATGGGCATGAAGCTGTGAGGAGGACGGATCAAAACTGCATTGCAGATGTGACATGTCAAGTGGAATCAAGTTGTAAGAGTGTGAAAAACATGAATCACCATACTCAGTTAGAAGGGATTGATGAGTTTGCATGTGTAAAATTGTGCATGTGTCCTGTTTCTCTACCTTTTCCAGATAAGAACAGCCCAGCAGCTGCTCTGGCATGTCACTACGGAGGGGCGTGTCTGAGTGTTGATGCTGTGCTTACAGATGTGCTGATAAATGGCACTTCGCCTGTTAGCCAGACTTTAAAACAACTCTATGACTGTGCTGCTGCACAGTATGCTGAGAGGGAGGCTGGTAAGCTCAAACCACTGTCCATACTCTGCAGTTCCGCCTAAATACTTGGATGGATTTTTTTTTGTGACAGGACACTACTGCAGAAGAGCATAATGTTTAGTTTAAACTGGTGAATGAAAATAAATATATCCATTTGCTTCCAGCTCAGTCTGTTGAAGAAACCGCACAACCAGGACCTGCAGCAGATCTTGAAGCCTCGGCTCCAGCTTCACATGATGTTTTGGAGGTTCTTGCAAAATCCTGCAAGGTGAATTTCTCAAGTCCTCTGGTCCTCTACTGTGTTTTAGTGTCACTTTGGACTGTTTAACTTGTGTAATCCAGGCCTGGGAAATGGAAACATCGTTTGTATAAATGATTTGATAAAGCAATTCCTTTGGCGTGATTTGCTTCAGGAAGGAGATGTGACCACACTCAGCAATCTCCTGCCTGAAGAGCTACTGGTTGACATGTTAGTGGAAAGATTTCAGGTAACTTAACAACATGGTATCAAAATAACTGCTAGAGCACAGTGTCACAGGACCTTACATATAGTGCAAACGAGACCTACTGCAAGACAATCACGTTAAAATGCTTCATGCTTACATCAATAATGCTTACAGCTGTTTGTCAGATATCATATGGATATGTATGTGTTATATTTTGCTTAAATGCCACTTGCCTTCTCATGTTTTCTGTCTCTGTCTTGTCATTGCTGTTTGTGATAACAGCTCAGCGATTGTCACCGTGGTGTAGTGATTTGTGGCCTTGAGTCTCTGTACACTCAGTCACCAGCAAGCACACTTCAAGCTGTTCTCAGGGCCCTCAGTAACCGCAAACACATCTATGTAGTCAACTTGTCTGACTCCTACACTGCCCTGAAGGCACGGGAGAGAGCACAGAGAGAAACTGAGGGTAAAAAAATGAACCATCTCACACCCAGCACCCCTCCTTTTTTAATTCAGTGTGGTTTATGACACTGTACTGTTTGTGGAAATGCTTGTGTGTGCCCTTCAGAGGCTCTGCAGAAAGAGAAAGCTGACAGGGACGAGCGGTGGCTGCAGGAGCTGGATGATGAGGAGTACGATGCTCTCCCAGAGGAGCAGAAGGAGCGTATTCTCCAGCAACATAGAGAGAAGCTCAGACAGAAGAAACTCAGGTACTGACTGGAAGATGGCCAGACACGAACATATTCATTTTTGTTCTTATCTCAAAAGTTGTAAATTGTGCCATAAATTACTCATTTCAGTCTCATGAATCTTTCCTGAGGAAGAACACGTTCCTTAGATTTCATTGTCAACATAATCAAATGTACCTCTGTCGTTGGGCAAGATTCAGTTACAAAAATGTTTGACACTGCAGAGCTACTAGTCCTGGTGTCAAAAATCATCAAACACAAAGATAAGAAGTTTAACAGTGTAAGAAATCATTAGAAAATATTAATAGCACAGCTGCCAGTGATGTGTCATCAGTGCAGCACTGTACTGTGACAGTCATATAAAGAGAATGGGACCTCAAGTCACACAAACATTTTTCCATGACTAATATGAGTGGTGGTCAAGGGGAGGAGACAGTCCCTCAACCTGCATAAAGAACTCCAAGGGAGCCGTTGGATTGAGCTCTTCATTTAACAGCTCACTGTGGCTGCTCCTTCATTTTACTTTTCCATCACTTTCCCGTGATATTGGTCAGGATTATTACTTTGAATGTATAATTTGCTGTGCCAAAATATGCCAGTTAAAATGATCAAACATGAAGATACTCCCAATGAAGACATCCATGATGATCAAAATATTATTTTACATTAAGTGTGTTTTAGTTATACATTAAATTGAAGTCAATTTCTTTATTTTAAGCTCATTAAGACAATATTAAACAAATCTTTTGTCTGGCTGTCTGTCTATGAACACATGCCTGGTATAACAGGTCTGGACCAACCATGCATTTTGTAAATTCTAAATACGAGCAAGTTTGTGAATGCCACAAATGATCTTAAATCACTCGCACATCCTACTGAACACATCGGTTTTCATTAGGGGTTCTTGCATGAGGTCCACACACATTGAGCCATCAGATTGAAAGGTTTTTGATGTCGCGCATTACTCGTTTGAAGAAAAACTTTGTACTTACATGTGTGCGCCTGTGTGTAAGGGAGCTTGAGAGAATGGAGAAAGAGCAGGAAGAAAAGAGGCGCCAGCAGGAGATGGTTAAGAGGTTAAGAGAACAAGAGTTGAAGAAGATCAAAAACGGTGAAAAGGAGGATACTAAAAAAGGGTCAAAAACGAAGAGCTCGCCGGAGGGAAAGCAGGTTTGTCTGTATATTTCTGAACAAAATCTTACATGAACCAAAATACATGCAAGTTCCAATCAAAGCACGTCCAGTCTCCCACTTGGTGGTTATGAAATTTTTTTTTTTTGTCATTTCCTCTCCAGTCAACACATGCATTCAATGGACAGAGGATGTCTCCCCATGACAACTCCAAAGATGAACACAGAAAGGAACATAAGTTAAATGAAGGTTCATCTTAAATTATTTTTTAGCATATGAACACCAAGAAATTGTGAATAATATGCACTAAATAGACTGTAATCTGATTGGTTAGTCGCTGACACAAGGTTCTCTTTGCTATTACAGTGCATCATAGCAAACAGGTTGATGAAGAAACCACAGCATTACAGGCAGAGTCCGCTTCACCCCAGGACGAGCTGGAGAGAGAAAATGTAGGTTTACTGCTGCAGTGACACATTTTACCTCACGTTACAAAGTCAGTATATTATATTCTAAAATATTTGGCTAACATTTCAGAGTATAGCTCACCAAGTACTGTATAATTCTTCCCAACTGAGAGTGTAATTATGTACCGGTGAAGAAAGGGAATAAGAGGGTGGCTTTTATGATACATATGCTATACTAATATATTACTGTAAACTGTGCGTACCTGTTCTTATATTATGGGTTACCGTATAACTTGCTGATCAGCAAAACTGGAAGATTGGGGGAAGATGGAATAATGAGTTCTGTAGCACTTTATAAATCCACTGTGAATTATTTTAAAGTCATCATAAATTACTTACCAATACTGGATGGGGACAGATAAAAACAAAACGAATATAATGGCAAACTACAGATCTCCCTGTAACTGTTCACAGTGTGTAAATGCAGTAATTTGTTGGTAACAAATAATCATTCTTCTGCCAAGTGATGTAGTAGGTTGGTTGCCAAGCAACACACAGAGGCACGAGCACAGAGATGCAGTTGAAAGAATGGTTGAAGTTGTCGAGTTAGCGTTCAGTTACGTCAGCACTCCTTTTTGCTAATAAGGCTGTTTGACTCAGGACAGATGTGTTTTAACTGGGCGTTGCCAGAATCAAGAATAACATTATTGCTTCAGCATCTTGTCTTTTGTTGTTTGTGTGCCAATGTTTGCTAGGATGATTCACGCTTATGCTCGCAGGCTGCCATAATTTCTCCTACATGCAAGTTAGACGAAGTTGCATTGTTAATTTCACATAAATCGTTGATGTAGTTTGTCTGATTTGGATGGAGATAAAAGGCCAGAGGACTGGGCAACAGTTGGGCTATTTCTCCAACAAAACGTTCCTCAAACATAAATCCCTGAAGACTCTGTTTATTTCCCACCATCTTTGTGACTTGTTTGTGGAATCGTTGGATGCCAGCGTTGTGTAGGACACACACAGCACCAAGAGAATTACATTCACAGTTGCATGTAACACAGTTAGTCAGATTTGTCTACAGCATAACAATGGAAACTGAACTGCCATGTTGCACTTGTAGTTTTTGTAATAATTAAGAATGACTGCCACTCAAGAAAATGCAACAACTACTGTTAACTGCTGGTGACATGCTGTATTTGTAATGTTCTTGCTGTCTCTACAATCCACCTTTGCTCCCCAATTCAGTCCAGCATGGATGAGCTGCAGTATCAGTTCAGTGAGTACGAGCAGAACCAGGAAAAGGTGGTGCACATCCTGCAGCACTGGGACCGAGCTCAGGGCTTGTTGCTGGTCCCATTCCCCGGTGAGGAAGACCCACTGGTGTCAAAGGACACCTCAACAGAGAAACAGGTGAGTTTGCTGATTGTCAGTTGTATTTTCTCTAATTATTAGATTAACACTGCTTGTAAATTTGAACCAAGAGGTGTAATGTATTTCAGTTTGTCCAGAGGAGGGTAACATAGACCTGCCAATGCTAAGTGCAAAGCACTGTCATTAGTCATGACGAGTTGCAGAGGTGTTTTTCATTTTTGACATGGAGATGCATTGTCCGTGACAAAATTTAAAAACGTTCTGCCCTAGTATCCCAGTTTGTAGTTACTGCGTGTCGTCCCCACACTCTCCTTCCCCCTTTCTCTCCTAACTTCAGGTTTCCTATCAATAAAGACAATAGAGGCCTCAAAAGACAAACAAACAAACAAACAAAAATAACAATCAACTGTCCAGTCATGGCTTAAGAGCAGAGCGGTGGGTGGGGTTATAACTGCTAACACAATCTGTGACAGACAGCCTTTCACATTAGAACAACTTCCTGTGAGGCCAGCCGTCAGAGACACCAGTATCGACTGTGAATTTAACTGCATTTATAACTGACTGTCTGCAGTTTTCAGGGTTCTGCTGCTCGTTCAGACAGACACAGATTAAATTTGTTTTGTTGTTTGTTTGTTTTTTTTGGCATATGCAGTTTGTATCCAGACTTTTGAAAGCCTGGACAGCAAACCAAAAAAAAACCAAACAAACAAAAAAACAACAACAATTGGATCCACACCACTGTTGGAGATGGTTTGAAATGAGATTCCAATCCAATTTCATCTCAGTCTGATCGCTCTGGCCACTCAAACCTGCTTTCACAGTGTACGTAGTTACTGATGCATACGTTACTGATGCATACGCTTGCAATAGTGTGGACAGTCTGTCTTAAAGATCTGATTTGAGAAACAAATCTGATTTGCCAGCAGTCTTAAAGCCTGAAGGGGATCTTCTTGGTCTAGTTTGCATTTAAAGTTAATAAATGTGTTTTGTTACCATACATTTTGGGGTAACACATGCGTTCATCGTCATACTAAACTATTTTAGTGATGCTGTTGTCCATTGTGGCATTTGTGCAGATGAGCAACATAGACAGCTATTATCTCTAGTAATTAGTATTACTACAGTTAAAATTCAGAACACATTGATTTAATCCATCATCACCCTGTTTACAGACCCCTGTTGGCAAGAGGAGTGCGAGTAGCAAGGCCATGTCTCCAATGCCCAGTCAGATGGAACCACCAGCTGAAGCAGCAGACAAGGTGTCTCCGGAGGATATCATCCCTCACATTGTGCTGAATGTAACAGGGAAAGACTATTCAAGTGCCACAGAGCTGCTAAAAGGCAGCAGCCTGCCTCCACTGGATGAGGTATGGCTATTTTCTTTGTTTTTTTTAGTTTGTATAATTAACAGAATGTAACCTGTTTTTTTTTTAAAAAAAAATCAGTTTATCATGAGTGCCGTATCTGTTTCCGTCTTTCTTTTGGTCTCATTAGGTGTTGGATGATTTGGGGTTGGGACCCAGTGGCCCACCCATCCCTCCGCCCACCACTTTCTCCATAGTGCCTTTCCCCAAAAACAGGCAGCAGTCTGAGAGTGAACTCAGCTGTGACTGTTTCACTTTCCTGGATCCCTCAAGGCCAGAAAAACAGGGCGAGGAGAAGAAAGAGACAAAGAAAGCTGTACAAACATCAGCTGTTAAGGTAATGGTAATTTCACACCACATAAATAAACATATAAACACACACATATGTTTGTGTGCAGCCTCCTTGCTCTGACATCTCTCTGATGCATGTCTATAGGTCCTGCATGTGTGTGTATTTCAGGTCTATGTATGTATAAATAATGTACAACAGAGTGAAAAATGTCATTTCTCCTAGAGGAATAATAAAGTATGCCATCTTCTTCTTCTTCTTCTTCCTCAAAGGGTCGGAGGAGCGCGAGACGTTACCAGACCCCTCAAGAAAAACACAGAGAAGCCTTAGAGCTGAAATGCAACCAGAGGCAAGGCGAAGCACACAGACACACTCTACAAGGACACTGTGGGGTATTTTTTTGCTTTGTGGTTGCTATTTTACTAAGAGTGTGTGTGTATTTCTTTGCAGTCTGACAAAGTTTCGCTGGGTTGTACCAGCCAACGGTGAGGTGGTTCTGAAGATCTGGTTCTACTCAGACTCCCCAGCGAAGTTTGAACAGACCTTCAACTTTGAGCTGCTGGGGACCCAGAGACAGTACCAGCTCCTGTGCAGAGGGATTTGTACCGACCCCTCCATCTGCGAAGACAACAAGTCAGTCAGCACTGTTTAACGAAGTAACGTCTTCGGGCTCGACATTAACGCTTGCACACTTGAGAAATAAATGTGACATGGTTATCTATTCTCCTGTGTTTATGACTGTGTGGTAGCTCTGGACTTAGAATTTGGAAGATGAGGTCAGAAGTCAAGTTCACTGTGGCCTCACAAAACACATTTTTGGCCATAACTCAAGAAGTCAGATATTAATTATGACAACATCTCATACAAATGTCTAATAGGATAAAATGTTGAGATGATGACATTTTAGATCCAAAAGGTCAAAGGTCAGCTTCACTGAGACATCATAATGTTCAGCTCTCTGTCAGCCCTCTGTACTCCTCTGTACAAATAGTCTCTAAGTGAAAACATGTTTCTCAGCAGAAATTATTCACTTGGATCGCACACATCAATATAGTGAGAACTTTAATTTTGCCAAAAAATACACTTATGAGGAAACGCCTACAAATATTCTGCCCTCTGCACGCCCGCGTTCAATAAACGGTCAGCAACTAAGAGGAATACTATTACGCACATGTGTCTCTGCAGTAACATGTTTACAGCAATCAGAGTGAGCTTCACACCTTGCCAAAATTATTACGAGAACCACCTCAAGATGTCACTTGAAGATGGAAGCTTGTTAGATACTTTTTTAAAATTGTTGATGTTGGTTTTGTTATGGTGAAAAGCATTTTGATTAGGACTGGGATAACGTTAACTAGGATAACACAGATACAGTGTAACAATTTTGAGAGACCTGTCACTCTCTTTTTTTCTCTAGACTTTGCTATTTTACACAATCCACTTGCAGGTGCTGTGGTGAAGATATGTCAAGTGAAGTGGCAGCAGAGCCTACTTTGTGTTATATACACAGTATATTAGGATATATTATTAAAAACTACTGACGCTCTGTGCAGTCATTTAATGTTGTTTTATGCAATCTTTCTATAACTGATGAGGATCATTTTTTACAGTGCGTTCATCTCCTCCTCCCTCTTCTCCTGCACTCCAGGATTTAAGAACGGGATGGAGAGACAGCTCTGATGAAATATTGAGCTGACTTTCATTTAAGATTCAAGTTGGCCTGTCTTTTTTTTCTTATAAACTTTATTTTTGTTCGTCATTTGACAAAAAACACAACAGACAACAGACTCAGACCTACACTGCGGTATCAAAATCTGTGGGTCCTTTGTGTCCATGATTGCCCTTTAAGATTCTAGAAGTCTTTATGGTCCATAACTTTGATTTGTCAGAGTATTTCCTAAGGAGGACGATGTCTCCCATTCATTCATACCTCAAAAATCCATTCTGTTGGCACAAAAGAAAAACACAGCAGAGAAGAAGACACTTTTCTCCAAGCAAAAGTATATACAGAAATCAGAAAAATCAGATTCAAATAGGACAATAGGACTTCCATTTTGCCAGTATTTTTTATTAGGACTTAATAAACACAATGTTTATATATCTTTAACGTCTTTATTCAGCTCACAACTGTTTAGCTCTCTCTCTACTTGATTTTCATATCAGTTATTTATTGTTTTGTATCCAGAATCTAATTTAAATCTTCGGTGTCTTTATATTTCACGTTTACTTTCACAAGACTATAGCTTTTCAGTCAAATCCTTAATTTCTAAAGGCAAATGTTTCTTAAGACCCATTTGCACAGGACTAGCATTACTTGGGGACCTCTTGTCTTAATTGCAGAACTTGTCTGTGATGTTAAACCTGTGCAAATCTGCCATTCTATAATTTGTTAGTTAAATTTCCACAATTACCATATTTCATCAAGCACAGAGGTCATGTGAAAATAGAAGTCCTGTGCAAATCGGCATCTTGGTGATTTGTGGTCATAATGTTTTTTAACATCTGTTTTCTGTGGTCAGACAGCTGAGCATGAATGAAATTTGATCATAGCTCAAAGTATGTTGAACAACAGTCAGCAGCTGTGCGACATATTTTGAGTTTATTGATGTTTAAAATGAGTGATAATGATGGAGAACGTTAGCTGAAAATGTGTATTCACGCTTTTAACGCATGCAGAAAGTAGGAAAAACAACTCTGAACCATATTATTAATGTGGCTGCTGAAGAGCAGATGCTCCACTTCTGACACACTGATGTTACGCAAAGACTTGACATCATATCCAGGGACAATGTCAGTAAGTTCAGTGAAAATACAGACTTGACCTGTCCTCTGCAAGTGTACCACACGACGCACAGATGTGGGGGGATGATTTCTAACTCACAAGGTCTCCTGGAAATACTACTCCTATGTGAATAGGACTTTAGTTCCATTTAGATGCTGCTGTGGCTCTTTTTCAATTCCATTTCAGTTTCATTTCAGTACCACTAACAACACACTCCATCCCTGTAATTCAAAACTATTCATAGTAAAAAATAAAGATGGAACGCTATGATTTGATGCTGTTACTTTGAGTATAGTTCTATTTTGTTGACCTCTTTTGTAGACCTAGTTATTAAGTTCTTGGTTTATATTGTTTTGCATTTTTGGGGGTAAATAAAAACCCCGTTCTTCCAACAAACTCCTGTTCTCCTTATTCCCTCACTGCTTGGTCCCTGACAGGTGATACATGTCCAACTGCATTTTTCACATATCTGTATGTACTTGTATGTACAGTATGTGCTGTGTGTTTTATTTCAGGTGTCTGACGTGGAGAAGATTCTGGGCATCGTACACACAGAAAACATACAGGTCACCACTGAAGCCTATGATAATGTTCTGGACATCTCACCAGGTATAAACCTGTAGGGCTTTCATGTAAAACTCTCTAACTTGCATGGATTTTAATTCTATTGAGGCAGATGTAATTTGGCTGAAATTTGAACTCGAGACCTTCTTGCTGTGAAGTGGTGGTGTTAACCACTGAGTGACTGAGTGGCAGCTCTGATGTCATAATTAAAATAATATAACATAGACTCTTGTTTCTGTAGCTGATGGCTTTGTCTGAACAAACTGTCTCTCGGGATGAAAAACCAAGGAAAACATGAAATAACCTACAAGTGAGTTGGAACTGCAAGTTTTTTGACTTTTTGACCATGTACCATAGTATTAAAGTATCACTCTTGAGCTCCAAATTACTGTTTGGCTGCCCTCACACCTAACCTGTTTGGTTTGGTTAAAACAGACCCCTGTGTCTTTGTCAGGGTACTCTGGTTCGTTTGGGTTTGCGTGAATGCCGTCAAACCAAACAACCGGACAAAGACCGCTTGAAAAGTTGGGTTTCGGTCCACTTCCGAATGGACTCTGGTGCGGTTCTTTTGTGGTGTGAAAACAAACGAGCCAACCACAGGATTTTATGACCGCAGATATCTGATTTTTAGTATGAAATCTGTCCATGAAGCAACTGTATATTATAAGCCGTGTATAGACTACATATATCTATGTGAAACATTTAATAACCACCATAAAACGTGATGCACATCAGCCCAGGGATTTTCCCTGATTGACGAGTCACAAGCTGTTAAAACACCTGCGCTTGTATCCTACTCTGTGTACTTTTTAGGGTCTTTAGTGGCATCTGGTGGAGAAAGAGCAGATTTCAAGGAGGACCCACACTCCTTTTAGATTAAAACGACTTGTTCTGAGGGAACATAAATTAGAACAGATTTTAATATCCCTCACAAAGACTTCTTTAAGTATCTCCAAATTCATCATTTTACAGAATCTCTCTTAAAGAAGAATGGATTTTTCTTAAAACTGTCAGAGTTGGAAGGTATATTGGTCTCACTCTCAGCCAGGTCTCCCAAAGGTTCAATTTCAAAGTTATATACTCTGCTGTGTCACACTGACTCGTCCGTGTACGATTCCTTAAAGCTGCTGTGGGGTTAACATTTAGCTCTGCTGATTGGACCAAAATCTGCGTGTCTTTCCGACACGCACTTCTATTTTTATACACGAGCAGAATTTGAAATTCTTCCACAGGATTTATTACACACCTGTCTGCCTCCAGAAAATGTTCCCCAACAGTTCAAACCTTTGTTTTAAATGTAAAATACATAAAGGTACATTTTTTTATGTGTTCTGGTCGTGTCAGTGCATCCAAGTACTTTGGAAAGAGGTTCATTATGTAATTCAGGAGATTGCCACCAAACGGTTCTTACTGACTCCTTTGTTACACTTGTTGCACCATACTTCAAACAGTTTCTTTGATAAGGATGTCAAATCTCTGTTAACAGTCCTTATATTTTTGGCTAAAAAGTGCATCTTGCTGTGATGGTCTGACCCACAGGTCCCCACGGTTCACATGTGCTTTTCACAGATATCAGCTGTTCTTCCTTTGGAAAAACTGACTTAAGATCTCAATAACAAGTCGAACAGGTTCTGGCAACTTTGGGAACTCTTACACCTTTTTCCTCCCGAAACTTTGACTTGCCTCTGGAAGGCAGTAACTGATTGCTTCATCTGTTTACAGTAATATCACACTGTTGTAGGATTTCCTTTTAAATTCATTTACCTATTCATTCTTAGTTTTAATACACCGCAGCGTCTGTTCTTTTGGGGTGGGACTTTTCTGTTTTGTACAGATATTCTTTTTCTATATTTAAAAAAAAATGTTTTACTTCCTGTATGTTTGTGTTTTGTGTATGTTGGTTGGTTCTGTTTGTTCAACATAAGACAACACAGCAGAAGCTACTGCTAGAAGATAGGTTACTGGTGGAGTAAAGCAGAAGCCTTCTCCACGTTGAGTTTGGAAACACAGCTGCGGTATCGCTTCTTTCCACTGTATTATTGTTGCA